>PVJH01002214.1:0-176142 GCA_004026705.1 Nesogale talazaci | reverse complement strand
CCACTGCTCTACACAATCCATTTTTGCTGTGCTAGGTAGACATTTTAATATTTTTGAGAAGTTACTTTTTAAAAGTCCTTAATACAATGTACATAGGTCCTTTAACCTATTTTAAGCAAAACTTAAAGCTGTTAGGAATTTTGATGAAATTAGAAAAATGTTAAAAGATAAATGTGGAAACAATTGACATATTCAACACTCAACACATAGATGTATTATTATATTGCTACTTGACTATTTGAAATATCTTCCATGTCTAGAGTCACGTGTAATATCCATGGGCACATCAAAAGACAATGTTTACATTCCATTAGATAAATAAACAATCCCTGGTTTATACATATTATATTTCACATCACATCCTTTAAAGCACTCAATCACTAATGTCTGAATAGAACATTACTGTCATCTAGAGTGAAAAGTTGACACACTATAATCAACACATGCATACTGTTTTTAGCTCTATTCGCTGTGTCAAAGGAGATTGAAAGTTTTCTCTCTGACTCTCAGTAAAATAATTTTTCTGAAATATGTCATACATAATTAGCTAGAACTCAACATGGTGAAAAAATACCTCTATATTAGATTAATGAAGTTGACAAATTAAGTCCAACACTGATCTTCAAGTCTCATTGTAAATCAGAATGGCCTGCAGGCCTGGACTCAATGTCTAATTTCAGAGTCAGGATATCTGTGTTCGGACTGAGAGTTTTCTAACAGGTTCTGGGTGATGTTGCTACTTAAGACTCACCACTCTCTTGCTGGCTCCTCCAACGGATGGTCTGCATTTGCTTTGTGCCGTCAGTTGCCCTCGGTCTCTTCCTTCTCCTGATGAACTATAGGTTGCTGCAACTCACAGACCTGCTCCACAATCTTAAAGGTTTCTTTTGTGCAGTACTACGCTTTTACTTCTGTGTCGAGTCCCATTAAATCTCATGGTGACCAAATGTGGCAAAGTAGAAATGCCTCATAGGGTTTTCTGGGATGCACTCTTAATATAGGTGGGCCTGCAGATCTTCATTCCTTCAGAGCCGTTGATGGATTCTAATTGCTTACCTTTCCAGTTGGCAGACCCAACCTTTGAGCCACCAGAAATCCCCTCATATGTCATTTGGTGGTGCATATTGCACGAGCAACGAGATAGGCTACTGTTCAGAAAAACAAAGAAAAAACAGTGCCATTCTGATTACTAGAAACCCTGTACGATAAAGAAGAACTCCCCCTCTGGGATTACTGACATTAGATTTTTATGGGAGCAGACACCCCCACCTATATACTGATACAACTAGTAGAATGGCTAAAATGGGGAGAAAATACTGGCAATATAACAAATGCTGGAAAAAATATGAAAGCAAAAGTGGCCATTCATTGCAGGTGGGAATACTGACTAGCACAGACACTTTTTCAGGGGGGAAAGTAGTTTCCAAACTACTTGCAAAGTTTGGCATAATCTTACAATAGAATCTAACAAATAAATTGAAATTATACGTCTACACAAAATCTTAACATGAATATTCATAATAGCTTCATTTTAAATATATATAATCGAAGGGAACCAAGATGTCCTCAAGAAGTTAGTGGAGAATCAAGCTGTGATGAATCCACGTAATCAAATTTTATTCAGCGATAGAAAACAACAGAGCTATGAAGCCAAGGAAAAGGATCGATGAAACTTAAATGTCTGTTGCTAAATGAAAAACTCCAGTGAAAATGGCTAGATAGGTAAAAAGCATACCACATGCAATTCTGAGAAATATAAAACTATAGATGCAGTAAAATTATTAGTTGCTAAAGGATTTAGCATCCCCATTGAGACCAATTCACAGTGACCCTATGAGGATTTTCCTGACGCTAAATCTGTATACATGTAGATATCCTCAACTTTCTTCTGTCTACTTAAGATAGGAAATGACCTATGATTAGATGGGACATAGCAGAATTTGAGATCAATAAAACCACATATGTGATACTGTAATGTTGAATATGATGTATTTGTTAAAGTCCACAAAAGCATATGGAACAATTTGTGGATTTTAAATGTACACTGCATAAGCTATGTAATGGAATATGCAATTGAAATTTTAAATAACAATGTAGCAATAATAGTTTACCAATTATGACAAATCTACCATACGTAAGTGTGAGGAAACAGAGAGAAGACAGATAGGAACTTTCTTTACTTTCTGCTCATACTTTCGGTGAGTCTGAATATGCTATAATAAACAAAACAAAACAAGACACTGGTTGTTCACCATTTTCACAATCGTTGCTCTACTTGAAGCCTTTGGTATTGCCACCTTCTCAACATATCTTCCTGAAGGCCTTTTTCTTTGTAGCACATTTTTCACCATGCATAATGTCCATTAAAACTAGTCTCTCCTGATAGCATATCTAAAGTACATGATATGAAGTCTCACCATCCTTACTTCTCCGGATTCTACAGACTGTATTTCATCCAATATAGATTTGTTCTCCCTTCTAACAGTTCCTGGTGTATATAATCCTCTAGAAAAACACCTTCATTTAACAACATTAATTCTCCATCATTCTTCTTTATTTATTGTACAATTTTCACATAACTATGATTTGATTTAAAATGTCATGGCTTGGGCCAGGGGCACCATAGTCTTCAAAGTTACATCTTTGCTTTCAACATTACAAAGAGATCTTTTACAGCAGAATTGGCAAAGGAAACTAATCATTTCCTTCCGTGTTTGCTGCAACCATTCATTATGGATACAAGTAAAATGAAAGTCCTGAGAACTTTAATTTTTCCTTGACTTATTGTGATGCTACTAATTGGTTCATTTTTAAGCATTTTAAACTTTATGTTTAGTTATTATATATACGGAAGGATGTGCTCTTTAATTAAGATCATGGAGTGTTTCAAATCCCCACTGTTTCAGAAAGCAGAGTTGGATGGTTTGCATGTTACAGGTTGTTAATGAGTCTTCCTCTACTCTGAATGCCTCATTCTTCTTCAGATAGCTCAGATTCTCAGGCTAGTGATTCAACATAATAGATAGAAACGGTATGGTAATAAACACCATTCCATAGATCAAGTCGTACACGGTGCCCTTGTTCTGGTTCCTGGCTCTGATTCTGATTCCAACACATTTCCTTTGAGTAGATTATGGCCCATAAGCCCCCTGCTAGGTCAGAGGAAATGCTCCAGAGAACTTTAAATGTTAGACCCTTATACAAGCAGGCTGCGCCATCTGCCTCCTGTGGAGGCCCGGTGCCTTCGCTTCATGATCCTTGCACTTAACAGTCAAGCACATAAATCAGCAGGGCTCATGTGGTTGATAGTAAGATAGAATATTCAAACAAAAATAAACATCAGATTTATCTTGAAATCATTGATGGTTAATAAATGTTTGTGGTGACCTTGACAAAAAAATTGGCAGTTTACAAATGAATACCTCATCAAAAAATGTTTTTAAATGAGAGAATGCTGAAGATAAAGTCCAACGCAGCAAACTATCCACATTAATTTTCAAGAGAACAATCTTGGTTTTGCTCAAATTGAATAGAATTTGAGATTAACAGCAGAAAAAAAAGACAACTCTGTTGGCTCAACGTACACAATTCTGATTGAAAATTTAAAGTTGAGCAAACTTTCTGCTCAATGAGTGTCAATGTGTTGCACCCAGATCAATTATAAAGAAGGTCAGAGCCTTAAATGGAAGTTTTAAACAAAGGGGATTAAGAACCTGAAGCAGTATTTGAAAAATTGTAATAGATGGTGAAATACAGCTTTACCAGTATAATCTAGAGGCAAAGTGCACTTAAAGTAATAGCTACCAAGAGGTGGAGGTTGTCTAGTCCAGGCTATATTAGAGCAAAAACTATGACCACAGTTTTGAGATATTTTGCTGGTAAACTTTCTGGAATGTCAAAGAATAAGAGAGTTATCTAAAACTTTGGCAGAAAAACACCTGAGAAAACTTTACCAGAGACTTCTTCTTCTTTAAGAGAGGGATGCTGCCATTGCATTTATCAAATAAAGCCAACTTTGTCAAGAATTCCCAGTAAAATTATTAGGCGTCTACCATGCAGTGCTCATTTTGGTTTGTATTATTTCCTAACTTTAAAAAAAATAAGGGAACCCATTTTTCTTTAGTTAAGAATGTAAAAAGGCTTGTAATTATATGATTAAATACCAATGACTCCCAGTTCATTAGATCTGACAAAGCAGCTGTCATCATTGCTTGAAAAAAAATCATTACCTTGATGAATCTTTTATTGAGAAATAAAATGTACATACAACTTTAATTCAATTTTACACAAATAAATAAAGTGCATGAATATATATTAATTACGTTTTTAAGATCTCTCACATTTATTCAATTTTTATTTTCACATATAGAATATGCTATCATATTCAAAGTCTTAATTCAGTGAGCCTTGAATGCTTGAATTTTTATTAATTTTTAATCTTCTTCTAGGTAAAGAAGTCATCAAGTCTAAGCTTCCACGTAGGTGATATGCATGTGAAAATAAATAAGGGTGCATAAATATTAAATGTATGCTTTCCCTAATTCTCTAATCTCATTAATGAATATTTTGCTTAGAGCAAAAGCCAAAATATTTTGCAAAGAGAGTATGCTTTTTATCACAAGAGTAATTTTGCTATGTTTAAGTTTTTCTTCATTGTTTATTCACTGGTGAGGTGAAACAATACCTTTCATTAATATCTCATTAAAGGAATTAGTTGACATTACCATTTTTGCTCAAAATAATCCTGATTGACATTGATAGACATTTATTGTCTATTTGAATTCATTCAATCAAAAGAAAAGGGAAACGAATAATGGCAGATAATATGAATATAGAAAACATAAATCATATAAGCATGCTTCAAAAAATTCATGAGTAAGAAAATTCCATAGTATTTAAATTCCATTTTTCCACAAACTTTCTGGTGTCTTCTCAAATGTAAAACAAATATGCATGAGGAAAAACAAATAAAATAAATCATCTTCTATAATCACAATTGTCAATGTTATCTATTTTTCAGAGCCACAAGTCAAAAAAGAAGAGAAATCAGGTATGTATATCATAGATAAAGGTATATATATTCTTTTAATATTTCTAGTAAAACCACACAAAGATAATTTATAAATTCTATGTTCCAGTGTAGATATTGTAACAGATTTTTATATTTTTAAAAATAATAGATGTATACTCTAGATAATTCCTTCCTCAAAAACTACTGACCTAGGTGGAACTTCTGAGAAATTTATGTGATTCAGAGGAAATCTCTGATTGGGGGTTGAGCCTTCTCAGACCACTATTTTTCCTAATTGCTGGGATACAGCTTTTCAAAGTTTTTGTATTTGTGTTCCTTAGTGGAAAAGTATTTTTCTACAGATATGCAGCAGGCAGAACATTTTTTAAAAAGCAATCCATAGTATTTTTTTATTCTTAAAGTCGCTTATATCTTTAGTTAACATTTCTAACCTTTTTTTTTTAAGTTTATAAATCATCATAGGGACCAGCATGGTCGATTTATCAAATTGCCTTCAGCTTTTTCCCCTTAATCATTTATCTTATGATAATATCAGAACTATTCCCTAGAACAATCCATTTGAAAAAAATAGAAACTTTAGCTTTATACCAGTCAGCAGGAATAAGCATTCAATAAAAGATATGGTAAAGATACGGTAAGCCCATGGCCAAGGAGCATGGTAGGTAGGTTACTGCAGGTGCAATCAGGCTCAAATGTGACACTTTGTCATCTTGTCTCTCTTTTGACTCATTTTATATTTATTCCCATTTTTAACATTTTCTTTGTTTTCAAGTGCTATGGTTCCGTGCTTTATTTTATCATTGTTGGATATGTTTTGTTGTTTTTGCTCTGTATGTTTTTCTGCATATGAAATACAGGACAGTAACCATATAGAAACGGTAACTGGATAAATAGTTTCCTAGGGTCACATCAGAGAAGGTTAGGAGTGAATAACTATAATACCTAATAACAGTAATAATTAATAACTGATAAAATTTAGTACAAGAAAGAAGAAAATGTCTTAGAATTGTGCTAACAATTGTACAACTTTTCAATTATGAACTGTTGAGGTGTATGTATGTGAATTATGACAACAAAACTGTTTTATAAAAAGATTAAGACCATGAAATGATTTGTAACTAATGATATATTTATAACTCAAGCAATAACTAAAAATCCAAACCTACCACATTCTCATGATTCTGATTCATAGCAACACTCCGTAGAATTTCCAAAGCTGTAAATATTTGTGAGAGCAGAAAGCCTCATTTTCCACCCAAGCAATAGCTTGTGAGTTTCAACTGCTGACCTCAGAGTTAGCAGTGCAATATTATCTCAAAAGCACCACCAGAGAGACAGCTGCTAATCCAGAAGAGCACTACTGTGGAGTATTTTTAGTACAGCATAGTCTGTAACTGTGGCAAACAAAATAACTTCCAACAGAAATTTGTGTGGCAGTTCACTTGTTTCCCCTCCTTCCCACCCAGAGCCACAAGTTAAGAAGGAAACAAAACCAGGTAAGAATATTTGTATTCATAAAGAGATTCAAACTCTTACTGCTCTCATTTTAAAACCAGAAGTGTGCTCTCCCGCAGTGACAACTTACACACTTTTCCAGTTGCTTATGATTTTCCCCATTCCATTGCTCATTATGCTAGTACAGCCCTGGATGAGTTGAGAATCAAGATACCGCATCAGAAAAACAATTAGTGTGATCTCATGAGAAGCTGAAGTACCTAGCCAGGTGCCTTCTGAGCCCGTACATTTCAGAACCTCTGTTAAATGGCTATATTTGGTGGTGATTTGCTACAAAACGCCAATACAAGGGCATTATGAGATGGACAAATAATGTGGATAATAATTTTTAATTGTGAACCACAAATAATTAAATACTGCAGCTTTAGAGTATTTAGTAAATTAGTAGGGCCTTTTGCTTACAATATCATTTAGACTACAATTGAAAGTACAGCAGTCTGTTATGAACACTGGCATGTATAAGTGAACCATACAACTTGCGCATAGCCTTAAATTTGACCCTCAGTGCAGCAATAATGCAGTGTTCTGGGCAGTTCATTGTGGCATAACTTTTTTCGAGCCCTAGAATAATGCCTGTCACTAAGTACTTGGTGAATGATGGAACAATAGAAAAGGACGAGTTGATGTGTAGTTCTGAAAAGCCCAGAGCAGACGTGAAGGTTAGAGAGCATCTACTTGCATCAGACACTGGGATAAATATTTCTCTTGACTAATCAAGAAAGTACTTATATTATCTAGGGCAGTTAATTTGAAGCGTCCACTTTCTAAAACTAATTTAGAGAGAAGAAAAAATAGAAAAGATGCCTGGTGAAAATAAAAACAACTCTCAGCAGAAAAAGTAATTATAGGAAGCCAAGAAGATCTTAGAAAGGGCCGTATCAGTGTCTACGCTAGCTCTTTCCTTGATCAGTGTGACTGTCAGGCTTCCTGGTGACAGTGTGAAAGGATCAGCACTTTGATTAGCAGTTTGGACTCACCCGGCATTCCAGGGGAGGAAGCTGTGGGAATATGTATCCAAGAGTTTATAGACTTGAAAACCCTTTGGGACAATTATATTCTGTCTATTATGAGTTTAAAATATACCATTATTTATTTTTACATTGTTATTTCTCACAATGAGAAAAACTTACATCAGCTAGTCTGAATTATTGGGATGCCATTTCAACTAATGTTAATTCTAAACTACCTGACATCTAAGATAATTATTTGTATAATATCTGCTTACTTACAATTATCTTTAATTTTTGAATAAAATTATATATGATATATTCAGTGATTTGTTTTTTATTGCATAATGCTGAGCTAAAACTACAATAAAGATACACTATTTGATGGGATATTGAAAGAAAATAACTTTAAATACTAAGGATATGTGGACTAGTATGGGTAAACTAGAGTAACAAATTCAGATTCATATCTAAAGGGTAAATGTACATTAAGAAAATATCCCAACCTATGCAAGTCTTATATTAGCCCATATGTCTGATACCAATCTTTAAAGTCCTCTTCAGACTCACGAATCACATGCAAAGAAGTCAAACGCAGGACGATCACAAGCCAATCAGTAGAAAGTCTTTGGATCTAGTGGCATTGTAAGCACCTCCGAGCTGGCAGAGGTCACTGTGACTTAGCCAACTTCAAGGTCCGGTTGTATCCATGGGACTTGTCCAGTTGAGGACACTAAGGTAGTTCCATGTGTCTTGTCAGCTGCAATGTCTCTCAGCAGAGGGAGGGAGGTGTTTCCCACCTCCAAGGAGAAAGTGCCAGATTTCCCAGAATTCTCTGGAGAAGATCATGCCCACACAGTGGGCTCATTGGCTATGTTCTGAATCACAGGCTAGACTCCACCCCATACACTCTTAGTACTTAAATTGACAATTATTTAACTCCACAATGACTTTCACTTATTCTAAACAGAGATTACAACTTTTAGCAGGCATGCCTTGAGATTCGTTGAAATCGACTATGATTGTTTTTAATTTATGGTTTCTTTTCTAATAACACACAGGCACATAAAGTTTAAAATCATAGACTATTGGGTTTCAAGGAATGAAAAAAAAGAATTTGCTAAGCATTTATTATGGTCTCAGGTCCTGGTTAGAATTATAATTTTCATCACATTATTATGTGAGACATGTGACATTGGAAACTATCATTTTCATTTGATTTTTCTGCAACCCATTTGACAAAGCAATTTCAAAGACAAAGGTATTGTCCCAATGTTTTCTAGTTAATAGTTGTTCAAACTAGAATTGTTCAAACTGTCTTCAATACTCCCAAACCTGAGTGTAACCACTTAGATACTGTTCCAGATTAACTCTATAATTTTATTGAGGCAACAACTAAAAGCAGATCAATTTTCCAAGTTGTTTTACAATTTAGTGTAAAAGTTCTTGTGCTGTCACCAACAAATTTTTGACCTCAGGGAAGTTAAAAACAAAACAAAAATGTTCGGTCTCTGGGAAAGCTATTTATTACTTAATAATCACATAGCATAATTTTTCTAACTAAGTATACTTAAGACTTCAAATGGAATAATACATACAGTGTTTACTTCACCCTTTTAATCTCACTAGAGCTAATACCATAATTGCTCAAGCATATGACTAATTATGGTATTAGTAGTTTTTGTAATAGTACGTTTTTAATTTAACAATACTAACAAATGTCTATACATAGTGATTTATGGTATATTTTCTGACTTAAAAAGTATTCATTTGCTTCATGAATATCTGTTAACACATACAGTTTTTCCTCTTTTTTACTAGAAATTAATATTTAAAATATCTTGTTAGGCCAATTGCCTTACTGAAAATCATCTCTGTTTGCAAATAGTTTAGCTGAATATGCCATTTTAAATTTTTACTAAATGTTTCTACTCAATGCTTTTTTTAGCTGTATCTGAAAAATCTCCACTGCACAGTATGTATAATAATTTCATCTATATCACTTATATACTTTTTTCAGAGTAATTTCAAAATTGCATATTTTAAATATATGCTTTGTAATTTATGCCAAAGCAACCTATGCCTTGGAACTTATGCTATTTATGTGTAAATATTTTGGCATGCAATTTCTTGCAATGTAAACTTTTAAAGTTTTCCATATATAATAACATTAGAAATATTTAAATAATTATTTCCCTATGAGACCATTTGGTTAAATATTTCAGTGATTTACTTATCAACAAATCACTGACCTAACCCACAGAGAATAGCCACTGTAAATAATTTTTTAACATTCATAAGTGCTTTAAAATGTTTTTTATTATTATTTGCAGAGCCAAACATAACAAAACTGGAAAAGCCTGCTTCTTATGGTAAACCAGGTATTTTGCCAGTGGTATCTCTAGTACTAACATGCCTATTGATGTTTTTGTTTTAATAAAATAAAAGAGTTTTTAGCATAATTGAAAGCCGAGTCAGGTCTGAAATCAGCCAGCTCCTTAACAAATTTATTCTTAGCATCATCTTATGACTTGTACTGAAAGCTTGACCATACATGTGCAACTAGACAATTAGTTACACTTCTCTTTAGTTAATTTAATGCAAAGATTATCAGCCACTATCACTCAGGTAGATGTGTTCTGTATTTTGTATGCCTTCGTTTGTGTAGGACAACCAAGATAGTGCTAGAAAACGTGTGGTTCAGATTGATTCAATCAAACTGATCACCCTGGACTTCAAACATGCCAAGGACACCCAAGGAGCCAGCATTTCTCCTTCCATCCTTCTTTCCCCATCCATCCCTCCCTGCCCTTTCTTCAGTTTATTACTAATTTTGGAGGAAGTAGAGGTGATGCAATGCACTTTGCTTGTAAATTTAGGTGCAGAATTTTGTCAAAAGTAATTATTATGTATGTCTTATTTTAAGAAGCTAATGGTCTACAAATTTACTAGGAACTCTGCCCTAGACTTATTCTCAAAAATATTACTTGTGTTCCATCTGAGCTGTTTACTAAATGTCAAGAATATTTGTAGACCCTAATCTCTAACTATTTAAAAACACAGTTTTTGGAAACACATTTGAGGAAATGTTTTTTTTTTAGATCAGAATTAGAAAATATGTTTACCGTGTGTCTGAGTTGGAAATTTCCCATCAGTCCAGTGTGCCGATGAAACAAAAGGTGCAGGGAACCAACTAAGGGCTAGACAAGAACAAAGAAAGCAGGGTGGGAGGATGCAGAGGCTGAAATCATCGTTACCTAGATCTGGAAGCAAGTGCTTAAGAACAGCTTTTAAGCAAACACCTAATTTTATCATTGATGAAATGCTATTGTTTTCTTCACTAACACAAATGAAAGCTATTTTGACACGAAATATATAAAGGGTTTAACCTTTTAGTGTAAGGTCACATGTATGACTACATCACTCCTTTCTTTTAGTAATAGCATCCATTCTGTTTCCTCATAATTTTTTCCAATTAAGAGATTCAACATACCAATCTCCTCACACAGCTGAATGCTAGAGAATGTCTATTTTAGGTAGAGTCATTACAACAGTCTGTGCTATGACTCAATTATTTTGACTATAACTCTAAGTATACAAAAGACAATACAGTACATGAATGAGAAGTCCCTGAAAAACCTTAATTCTCCCCTAGTTTTGAGCTTAACGAAATTGGATTTTGAGACTAAATCTTTGCCCCCATGGAGGTACCTGCACAAGAAAAATAATTCCTTCCTTCTATAATTTAATAATGAAAATAGAACATAGTTTTATAAAGCAATTCTTCGATGTAGATGCAGTGACATAATATAGGCATGGAAAGATTTTATTTATAGGTTAGAGTAATTTGAGTCATGAAAATTTCAACAAAGTAGCTTAAAATATATCTGCAGATAGACATATTTTCTTTACGCTCTCTTCCAATTTGAATAAAATATGTCACATGCTGTTTTATTGAGGTAAGAACTAGGTTAATCTCTGCATTAGTGTTATTTCAAATAGAATACAGAATATCAGGAGTAAAGTGGATGACTATTTTATACTGACGCATTCAAAATTTCTACTTGTGTTAACATTTTTTTCCTGTCACAGAAGAAAAAGCTGTCAAGCAGGTAAAAGCTGTTATAATAGAAAAACCAGGTAAATACATTTTTAATATATCTTACCTGTTTTATGTTTTGGGAATACACATACATATATCTCTACAATGGAGGTGTCTTAGTCTGGGTAGACTAGAGGAACAAATTTCAGAGACACGCATATAGGTAAAAGGAAAGGGTTTATATAAAAAAGAAATGTGACCCTAAGAAGGCATCCCAATCCAGTCCAGTGCAAAGTCATAAGTCCAATAATAATCCATATGCCCAAAATCAGTCTATAAAGTCTGCTTCTGACTCAAGAAGTCACTGGTCAGTGGGTGCAGAATTCTGGTGCTGGCAGGGGTTTCCCCATGAATCCTCGCTTCCAGGGCTCAGGTCCATCAACAGCATGCCACCCCAACTTCAGAGGTCTGTTTTCATCAGGACAAAGCCGTGTGGTCTCTCCACCGGCTACTCCAGCCTCCCAGTCACCACCATTCTGTGTTGCCTGTGGTTAGTCATCTCTCTGACTAACTCCCAACAACTGGGGAAGATAGCTTCTCATCTTCACGAGGGAAATATCGCGAGATTTCCCTGGAGTCTCAGGTGAAAGTCATGCCCACATAGAGGCCTCATCAGCTACTCAATGACTTTCTCCTGATTAACAGGCCAGACTCCACCCCTACATTTCAATTATAAAATTAACATAAGCACATGACTGCCACAGGAAGATTTAGATTCTTAGTACCATAAACATTAATATTTTGAAGGAGTATTAGTAATTAAAAGATATATCAAATAACATTATGTAACAGCAGAAATTAGTAACCTACATGTGTTTAGAAGTCCAATTGATATAAATTTGAGTATAATTCATGGAGAAGCTACTGTGAAATATTCATTATAAGATATTTTTAAGTATTCTATCTTATTTTTAAACAAAAATTTCACACATCCTAAAGGTTCAGTAATCTGAAACTTTCTGCTACTTGTAAAATTAAGTGGGATTATTTCCTTTCATAAGCATAGTGCAGATTCTTGCAAATGTATAACATTCTAAAGACATCCCAAAGAAAACTCTGCAAAGTACAGAACATTCAAGAAAAAATAGTCAATCCTTGATATTTTCACATAAGGAAAATGTAGTACAAAAGCTCTAGCAATTATAGTGTTCTCTGCTGAAATGAGAAAAGTGACTACCAAGATTTTAACTAATTGAAATCTCAAGCCACGGAATCTCCTGCATTTGCTTCCAAATAGAATTCTTTATCACTTGACCAACAATAATACCATGTTCATTACTACTCATGGCAAAGGGAAAGACTCTTGTTCTTTTCACTGAGGTAATCATACTAATCAGGCCCTAAATACGTTTCTTAGAGGAGGATGTAATAATAGCTTTCATAAAAGAGTTTGTTTGTGAAAACCTTAGACTTTTACATCACTACAAAGAAATAAATCACAACAAAACACAAAAATTAGGCCACTTTCACATTACCTCAATGACCATTAGACTCAATTTTAACCCTTGCTTAAGCTCATATTTCTTCTCTAATTTACACCTTCAGGCCTTCATGTGACCTCGTCCTATCGTCCCCCGGGTAGCTAATTTATTGGAATTAGGGATTATGCAGAAGTGCGCTCCGTGTCTGTCTTCCAACAACACAGTCTGCTTTACATCATAGCTTGACTTTTTGCGTCTTTTCTCCCAGTTGAGAGATGACCCATTTGAACAATAGATTTGCTGACATCGAAAAAGTAGTACTCTGACAAAATGGTCTAGGTATCAGCTTAGGAGAAAACCTAAAATGAAGAAAGAATAAGTGTAAATGTAAAATAATTACCTTATCCATGTTTCACCTGCATCAATATACCATTTTTCTCTTCTCCGTTTTCCGCAGTCAAGCCGAAACCCACAAGTAAGAAAGAAAGAAAATCTGAAAGGCATTGCTTGATCATTTTGACTTTTAACAATTTGCTTTTTAAAAATAGTTATTTTTAAGGCTACTAAGGCTACATTGCCTGTGTAAATGATAAGTTAATCTTATTTTTATGGCTTTGAGTTAACAACTTTGTCCTTCACTACTAATTTATGGTTTGTTATATTTATAAAGAAAAGAATACTCTGGGAGTTTTAGCTCTATGTACTAGCACTAATAAGAAATTGAAGAAATTTGGAAAATTTCAAACATGCATGATGAAAGTCAAAGAAAAACAACAATGCACCCTTCTCGATGCTGTTGATTCACAGTTTTCTTTAATTATTGTTTGCTTTGGGTTACCTATACAGTACAGTGTGAAGACATTATTATTTGGAAATTAAACTGTAAACACATTGACATTTGTTTTTTAAAATTACATAGTTTTCATTATTGTATTGTCATACAATTCACATATACCATTTAATAGTTCAATCTTATTGAGAATAGTTTTGCTATCGTCCCACACAATCAGTTTCAGAATAGTTTCTTCTCGTATCTGCTGTTGTTAGCTCGCTATTTCTCCCTATTCTCCCCTGCCATGCCCCTAGGTAGTTATTAGTCCAGTTACTATCCCTATAGATATCTAGCTTTCCTAACATAGAAGTGCATACAAAACAAAGGGGAAGCAAAAAATGAATGAAGACAATGACGAGGCAAAGCAGAAAAACCTCAATTGAAAAGAAACCATGAAACGCTGGAACAAATTTAAAACAGATCACACAAGAGATCATATGATGAGGGATTACATTTTAATCTAACTACATCAGCCAAACTCAACTTTACAATGCTCGCTGTTTGATGGCAAGGCTACTCACTACCCTGGGCTATATGTTCAGAGGCGATTCACCTGAAGTTTGGTCCATGTATGAAGCCTAGAAATGGATTTGTGGCTTCCATTGTTATCCGTGACTTCCACTGTTATTCATAGCCTTCTGCAGACCCCAAGTGTTCACAATTTAAGTCTGATACCATTCCCTTACACAGATTTAGATTTTATTATTTATAATCCTTGGATCACATAGACTGGTGTGTTTCCACCATGAGGTTTAAGTTGATTCCTCACTTAAGGGTTGCTTTTTTTTTTTTAACCCATTGGGAATTTTTACTATTTGCTTAAATTAAAAATATAATACAATGAAGGTTATGTGGACTAGATTTGTATACAGCTGTGTCCTATGAAACAAATACATACACTCATACACATTCAGCGCTGTTTTGGTTGGTCATAAAGTGCATCAGCAAAGAGATTTTCTATCATCCTATTTAACTACCCCACCAGGAGCCCCAGCAGCATAGTGCTTTATGAGTTGAACTGTTAACCACGAGGTTGGCAGATCAAAACCACCTGCTGATGCAGATGAGAAAGATGAAACTTTCTACTCCTTTCACAATTTAGAGTTTTGGAAACCCCCAAACATGGGGGACCCTTAAGAGTCCTCAAACTTTTTAAACAAGAGGCCAGTTCATTGTCCCTTAGACCGTTGGAGGGCCGGACTATAGTTAAAAAAAAAAAAAAACTATGAACAAATTCACTGCAGGTCCAGGATGAGTAGGCTGCTAAGCAGGACAGCAGCAGCAGCAAAAACACTTGGAGGGATGGATAAATGTCCTCGGCGGGCCGCCTGTGGCCCCAGGGCCATAGTTTGAGGACCCCTGCTCAAAGACCACTCGTGTTGGAGGCAACACCCTGGCAGCCAGTTCCACGTTGCAAAATACACACATCTTCAAACTGGAGCATTCCCAGTAGTCACAAAATAAGCCCTTATCACTTCTCAGCAGAATGGAGCAGCTGGAGGAATTGAGTGGTGATCATGTGGAGGAAATGTGTGACTTTCTATCTCCTTGTGAGTTCCGCGTCAAAGTGCTGCTTTTTTTTTATTAATTCATTTTATTGGGGACTCATACAGCACTCATCATAATGTATACATGCATACATACATACATACATACGTTGTGTCAGTAATTACATCTTTTCTGGGATGGGGTGGGGTTCTTTTTTTTTTGATTTGGGAGAAGTAAGCCAGTTTTATAAGGCAAGCAAGCTTAGGTTGCTTTTTTATAAAAACTTCAGATATGATTCCTTTAGATAGCTGGGCAGATTTCTTGAGTACATTTTGCTTTATTACTCCTGTCTTAAGTGAACTCTTCATAAGGACAATAATCAAGTAGGGCCATGCCATAAGAACTGTTGTTCTTAGATTAGGGCTATTATTAAGAATGTACCAAAAATCAATTCATGTATCTGGGGTTTACCTATATCTCCAGTTCACCTTAGAAACATCATTATAATATTATAATAGAAAACAATTTGCATCATTTCCCTGGGGCATAAGTTAATTCCATTTATGATATCATTTCTTTATCCAATGGTATAGAATTTAAAACACTGTTGAGAAAGGAAAATTATACATGTATAGGCAGAATTTTCAGAATGCAATACACAAATTGTTGACTTATATATATTATAAGCTAAACTAACTAGACACTATTTACATTAAAAATGAAGTTTAGAACTCACTGGTAAAAACTAATAAAACTAAAGTAAAAACTAATTATTACAACTACTATAACTGTTGCCATAGATGAATAAATTGAAGATTTTTCCAACTTATGCAGTATGAAATTCATCAATCATGTAATCAAAATGCATTTAGAATTTATGATTAGAATGAAAAAATTGGAAACAGAAGAATTAGTGGTAGTTGGAAAATATGAGCTTTGCAATAGAAACAACACTGGAATAGCATGATAAAATTATATAAAATTGCATTCATTCATTCATTCATTGTAAAAACTTTTTATCAACAACACAAATGGCACCTATGAACAGTATTGTCAAATGAAGTGGAAAGAGATGATAGTAAAAGATCAAATCCATCAGTCAGAACAAATACTGGAGCCAACTGTGAAATTGATCACGTATTTTTCTGAAATTTCAAGCTGAAACTGAGAATAATAAAACAAGTCCACAAGATCCAAAATATGACTCTGAGAATATCCTTTTTGAATTTAGAGGCCATCGCAAAAACATATATATTAATCTATTAAATACTAATAAATGAATACCAGATGAGATGTAGAAAGACAATGAGGACATCACAAGTAAAGAAGAGAAAAGGCCATTAAAAACACAGCAAAGAATGAAGAGACCAAAGTTGACATCGGATGACACTCTGAATGATGTCCTTGGAACTACACTGGCTAAAGCAAATGAAAAAAAAAAGATGAATAAAAAGAGCTTTTCAAATTTCAAAGCGTGGCTTGAGAAGACAAAGGATGGTAAGAAAAGTCTAAATATGAAGTTTGAAAATCAAAAGGAGGATTAGGCTCAGCATATGTCAAGGTGACAAAACTAAAATTCAAGCCTAGAGTTAAAATATTTCAACATTTATAGACAAAATATTGAACAAAATGTGAAATAGCATAATAAAATGGAGGAGCTACATATGCAGTCACTCTGGCAAAAAAAAATGATCAGTGTTCAGCTATTTCAGAGGAGCATATGATCAAAAACAGAGGCTAGTGAAGAAAGATTAAAACACAATGCAGACATAATTGAAAAGCAAACAATCAAAAAACAAGACTCCAAGACTGATGTATTACTAATTGAGATATTTCAACCAATTAATACAAGGTTGAGAAAGCTCTGATACACTAATAACAAGAAGATAGTGGGTAAATAAAAATCAGGAAATATGTACAACAGTGTTATATTCTTCCAGTGTAATCATTCTATCTGTATGACCAGAAAATATACTGAGAAGTCCTTCTATATGAGTCACTTAATATAAGTTTGGGAAAAACCTCAGTAAGAACCAAAAAGATGACTAAGCCTTGCTTGCTGAGAGAAAGGAGAACTTGAAGCACCAGATGATGAAAATCAAGGACTACAATCTCAGAAGGATTATAACTCAACAAAAAGAAGACTCCTGCGCCCGCCCCCCCCCAAAAAAAATCACAATTGGACCATTAAGCTCATCATAAGGAACAGAGAAAAGATTGAAGCAGTCAAGGATTTTATTTTACTTAGTTTACCAGAGCCCACGGAAGCAACTGCCAAAGAATCAGTGTGTTCCACTAGGCTAATTAGCTGCTAAGCACCTCTGTAAACTACTAAAAACAAGGATCTCCCTTTGAAGACAAAAGTGCCATGGTTCAGTCCATAGTGCTTTCATTCACTTCCTGGGCATGTGCCTTCTCCTGGGTCTACAGGGTCTCTATTGGTCAGTCACCTTTGATGGCACCCACTTACAATAGAATGCATCTCATATGGATACTTTCAAGGGACTGTGTTTCCATTGCTGTTTTTTTCAATTGTAAAGGTGGATATATGACTTCTTTAACTTAAGAAAACAGAGAAAGATATCTTCCCATAAAACATAGCATTTACCCATGCAAAAGGACCTTGTGGAGTGACACAATTCAATCTACACTACAGTGCTTAGGGAAAATTTCTTCTTTTCAGTTAAACCTCCATATTCACTGCCAAAGTCTTCCAGAGCTTAGATGAGGCCCGAACAAAATAGAGAGGAATCTACTTTATTGACTTAACTATAAATTTTAACAACAACATTTCAACTAGTAGATACACAAATTGGCACATAAAAGAACACATTATGCCCATGATTCCTTAAGTCATAGTCTAACTGGGTCTCAAGACAACATAGATGCTTCATCTTCCTACTTTTTCACAGTTGGAGTGGATGAGATGTTAAAAAATCACGGAAATTTTCATTAATTTCCAGATTCATAAGTGAAAGAGTGAATGAAAGCCAAACAACAAGAGCTCAGGACTGAACATCCTCACTCGGAACAAATACGTGTTCAAGGATCTGCTGTAATCCCAAGTATTCTCTAGCACTACTCAAAATAAACAGTTCCACATTACTTGATTTAAAATTCCACTTGGAAAGAAAGATTTCCTAAGTTATATTTCTAATTCAAATAGCATTCGGAGACTTAAGGAGATGATTTTCATGCACACTTTTTTTGTCCTCATCAGGTCTTAGTTCTGAAATCTGAGAAGGGAAGTGGGTAGAGGAAATGAAAATCAAAATATCTGGTACTTTCTGCATTGAGTCAGACCCCGGTTCAAAAACTGATCTTATTTCTAAATTTCTTATATCCAGGCAAGAAGGAGCCCTTAGGGTGAAAAATGGTAAATATCAAAGACAAAAGTCATCTACTTTAAAATATACCCAAAGGATAATTAGAACTTTAGCCCAGAAAGAAAGATGGAAAGAAAAAAAAATATTTTCTTTTTGTTCTTTTCTTTGTTGTATTCTATCTTCTTCTTTAATCACCAAATCACAAAAGAATTAGTATCCTAGTACTATCTTTCAGCTACACGGGTGCGGGAAAAGCTTTTGCAAGTGTCCTAAGGAGGAAGCTAGCCATGTTTATAATGTGTTTTTATGGCAATATGCTTTCTGCATTCCAAGTAACAAGCGAATGACTTTAGGGACATCCCTGCTGTGTAAGCTGAGAACTGCCTGCAAATATATAAATAAGAAATGCTTGACACACAAAAAAGTCACAGATCCCAGCTAATTTTGATTTATCTTTCTAGAAAAAGTTGAGCATCAGGAAAAAGAACTTCCACCTTTAAAAATGGGTATGTTTTCAATTTCATTTTCTATTGATTTACACCTTTAAAATTAAAAACTCAAAGCAAGACATATGTGTGCTTTCGTTATGTTTCTTAAGTCATTTTTAGTTTTGTAGTATAATCTTGGTTATCTGGCATTAGGGCTGTATTGATGGTGCCAATCAAATACTTTACTAAACAGCATAATAAATATATATAGACTGATAAATGTATTAGAGGAGCTTTGTAGCACAGTGCTTAGGTTCTCAATTGCTAATCAAGATACCGGTGTTATAATTCACCAGAGGCTCCCAAGGAGAAGAGATCTGGGGATTTGAGCTGCTCCAGGATGATTACAGCCCAGGAACCCAGGGCAGCACAGTTGGATTCGGTTAGATAAGGTCACTGTGAGTCAGACTCAAGGGCACACCACCACCCCAGTATATTAAGTATATCTGCCTGTTTGTTTTATACATTTACCTCTCCTCCTCACTGCCATTGGGGCATTTCTGACCCATAGCAAACCTGTAAGAGAGGAGAGAACTGTGCATTTTCCAGTGGGATGAAAATCTTACAGTAGAAATTTATAGGTGAACAAGCATATGCAGAGGTAATTACATAGATATTTATAAGTGTTCTTTATGAAAGTATCTAATTACTTATTCATGGACAATCTATTAGATTTAAATAACTTACCTCAGAATAATTCACAATTATGGCCAGAATGTGGTCTACTCTTTTGTGAATACATCAGTAATATGTGCTAGACTGTATAGTTAATGTTAGGCTTGATTCTAAAATAGAAGGTATTGTGGACATAGAATGTACTTCGATGGTGTGTTAGATTTTCTATTTTTAACTCTAACTCCCTAAGAGTATGTAAGGCAATTTCTCATTCATATTTTTATATTGAGAGTTTGAATTAATAATAATTATTATGATTAGCATGCATCCTTAACAGATAGTGATAGAATTTACAGTTTTGCCATTCAAATATATTATAGACATTAATATTATAAAAATAAAAAATCAGATATTGCAGATAAAGAAGTAAAAAAGATTATAGTTACACAACTTTGTCTAATGCAATCTCATTAGGAATATGTCTTAAGATCTAGCACAATTGATTACATATTATTCATTTTAATGTACTTTGAAATTTTTGCTGCTTAACAGCAAAGATAGAAATAGGAAATACAACATACTGACATTTAATTATACATAGAATATTATCACTCATTTTCTTTACTTCTCTTTGTACCTTATAGACAAACCCAAGCCAACTTTAAGTAAGTGCACACTTACCTGAAATGTATAATATTCTAAAATTTATTATTTTGATTTTATAAATTTTTAATCATGTATGCAGCATCAAAATTTAATAATGCAGCAGTCATTAAATATTGTCTAATTTGGTTTTATCAACAAAACATGTTTGTATGTATTATAATAATTAATCCTTGAATATATATTTATTGTGCAGTTAGTAAATGGATTACACTATACCACAATATGTGGAGAAATGGCCAAGATGTTTTCTGTTGCTATACATTACAAAGCAGTTATAACATTTACCATCATTTATTTCACCATGTGAGGAAAAAAATAAATGGAACCCTTTTTTGTATCTGTTCAGATGTTATTAAGAGTGTACTGAATAAACAATACAGAAATACCTCTAATAGTTTTATATGTCAAAAGATATCACCTGTTCTCCATTTGACATGTAAGCTTTTGCTTTCTTATTGTTTAAATTCTAAAAGTATATTGTTTTAATAATTCAGAATCAGTTGTGTTTAAAACAATAATTTGAAAATGCACTATGAACAATGAGATTGTAAACTTATTTTTAAAACAGTATCCAGACTTTACCCTGGAGTAAAAATATGCACATTTCTACCCAGACTGTAACAAAAAGTTAAATCTAATGTTTAAAACACCAATGTTTAAAAAAAAACCTGTCGTCGTAACAGAGTTGGGAGAGATTTCTTAAAAATCTAGTTATATTTTTCTTGTAATTAAAAGTGCAAATTTTAAATCATAAGTGTTGCCTTTGAGTCAAGAAAATTTGGGGCATATTTGGTTCTTAATTAAACTGCAACTAATATGACAAGTATTACAAAACAAATGAGACTTGAAATGGTTCTCATAAAACAGCACCATAAGATCATTTCAAATGTTTTCCTTTTTTCCCCAAACCATTTTATACCTAATACAGACATCATATAATTCCATAGTTCAAGCACATCAAGAAATATTGCACAATTGCAATTGATTTCAACACATTCTCTTCCTTCTTGAACTGCTGATTATCAGCTCCACTTTACAACTCTACTCTCCTACTGTAACCCCTATAACCCTTATTCTACTTGCGGTCAATAGATGTTCATCAATCCTGGTTTTCAACTACTGAGAAACAGAAAAACATGCATTCAAGAGGGTTACTCCCATGGACAAACGACAGCTGATATAAACCTCAATATAAAAAATGAAGAACAAACCAGACAGTGTTGAAAACCAGCTCAGACCCAACATGGATCAACAGAATGTTGATCTACTGGCCAGGGTTAGACTGTTCAAGTCAGGTTTATCACTTTTGATCTCCTATGGTCATCTCTCCAAAGCACTCTGTTTGAAAATTGGTTTCTTCCCATCCCTCTATTATGGATAGAGAGAAATCACCAGAATCTTATTGGCTATGTGGAGCTCACAAATGCATCTTGGGTTTCCATGGTCACCCATGGCCTTATGCAAACCAGAATCTCACAATTAAGATTCTTATGCTACTCTGTCCTTCGACTTCTGATTATATGATTTACAATCCTCCAGTGACTGATGTTGGTGTGCTTCTTCCATGGGAACTTAGTTGACATCTCACTTAGAAGGCTGCTCTTTTGGAAACAAGCCCTTAAGACCCCAGAGATTCTTTTATCTGATAACCCGTCACCATTCAATTTCTTCATCATATTTTGCCGTCACACCCCTGTATTCTGGGCTCCTTTTCTGAGAAGGAGTATGTAGAATGAGAACAATTACCAAGCAGGGCCATTACTTAAATTGGAGATCGAATTTAGTGAAAGCCTGAAACCCATTCCTACATCTACATTTTTTTTATCTGCCTTTAGCTTCCTTTAGAGACCTCCTTGTAAATGTTCGATAGTCAGCATCTCTGTGGTATATAAAGTTCTTTCATTAATATTGCAATTGAGTAATTCCTGGTACTAATTTTTTAAAACATTCTTGAGGAAAAATATTCAGCTAAATTATTTTATGGCTATATAGTATTTACACAAGCAATAAAAATTGGTTGTCAGGGAAATTTTACAATAATATCCAATGAGAATATCAGTCACAGGTTTGCCAGAATAATAAATATCTTAATACAGTATATAAGACATTGATGTAGTAAATCAATGATTTTTTTTACCTACTGACAGTTCATACTCTTATTAGAACTGGGTTCTGCTTCTTCAAACATCATGAATTTTCAGTCTTAAGTCCTCGGGTGACAAGTGTGTTTGAAGGAGAGACGGGTTCACCTGGTGGAGTTTTCTTATCGGATCTCTCAGGTGCAGCCTTTAGAGCATGTTGCACACCTTGAATATTTTTGAAACAATATTTATTTTTTCCATGTCCATTATTATCAAACAAATATTTCTAATTTTGAAGATATATTTTCCAATTAATGTATCTATACTAAATGTATGCTTAATAAAAAGCATTGATGTTTCAATAAATATATTTTCTATCTTTCAGAGAAGGTCTAAGTTTCTGAAAATATTATTTCTTTTTTGTGGCATCACTGCCTTCTGGTGGTGGGAGTAGGAGGCCCAGCTGCTCTGTGGAGCTGGAATTGAACTTCCATCCCAGTGGGCCACAGTCCCACACACAACCACTACACCACAGGGGCTCAGCCTGAAAATATTATTTCTATTGACTTGTAAAACAATATCAGTTTTCTCCCCAGGCTATATTTAGATATGCTATAAATCCATGAAAATATTGAAGTAACTGTAATAAATCTGATTCAGAAGTAGTCACAGACTAAAGGCAGATATAATTCTATTTTTTGTCTCCCTTCTTAGATTAGTCATCAAGAGCGGATTTTTTTAACTGTCCCCCACAATTCCCAGTAATTGTCCTTGACATTAAGAAACAAAAACCATACCATGCCATTAGTTGATTCTGATTCAGCAACCTTCTATAGGGTTTCTGAGGCCCTACGTTTTTACATGAACAATTAGTCTCACCTTTCTCTAACAGTGATGCTGAGGGATTTGAACTTTGGACTTTTCAGTGACCAACCCAACACTTGGTCCATCAAAGAACTAGGGCTCCTGTACTTAATCTAGCATCTGACCAATGGAACTACTTTAATAAATATTCCATGAATGGGCACATGGTAACTGCTATGGGAGTAGAAACTCCATTTTCTTCCCACGGAGCTATTGCTGGTTTCAAACTGCTTACCCTATAGATCTCAGTCCAGTGCATAACCCCTATACCACCAGGGCTCCTAAGTATCCCTGAAGATCAAGCTCAATGTCTCTATCATGGAAATGTCTGGTTGACTTTGTAATTAAGAAAAACAACTAAAAGATTTACAACTGATTAATTTAATTCCATTCAAGTGAGCAGTTTAAGTTATTTTAGATAGTTCCATTGTGAGATATAGGTCTAGTTATGGCTTTTAGATATATTATCAGTATTTTTATCAATTTGAAAGTATGTGTGTATTAGAAAAAGCAGCAAATAAGGTTCAGCTATCTAATATTAAAATACAAAATATTCATGACCTCTTCTTTGTATTCATCTTATGAAGGAACACCTGAAGTCACCGAAGCAGGTAAATATATCCTATCCCAGAGGAGGTGACCTGTGCTGTCTAAGTGTAACAAGTGCTATGTATGGAAGTAACCAGTGCTATGGAAACTATATGGGTTTAGGAGTTAGATGTAAGAGTGAATCTCTGTCCAGCTTTGAAGTGTTTGGGCAAATACCTTTCCGGCTTATATTCCCAGTTTTCTTCATCGGTAGAAAAGGCATTATTGACATGTAAAGATTAAAGGACACAACATATGTAACTTTCCCCTCATATATTTAGTAATCCCTTGCCTGAACAATACCGTTAAAGAGTTACCTCAAAAACTCACTGGCATTTAGTTGATTCCAATTCGGGGCATGCCTACAGGTCTGGGTAGAGGTTTCCCAACTCTTTACAGAGTTGAAAGCACCATTCCTCTCTCTCCCGCTATCTGAAAACCACTCTGTCTCCACGCATATTTGGTTTAGAAATCCTATGACTTTTTCATTTTTCCAATTCATTAATTTAATTAGATCCTTGCTAGTTCCTAATGGTAGTAATAGAACATTTCTATTCTTATCCTGTTGTTTTGTATTATTAATATTAAGATTTAGTCTGACCACATTTGAAAACATGACCCCCAAACAGTGATCAGGATCAGGGAGTGGTTTTCTGCTCTCCTGATGGTTACATATAATCACAGAAACCCAAGCTAACCTAAGATAGGTTCTCCTGCACAGAAGGGAGAACAGTGACCCACAGTTTGAAATGGTGGAGCCCTGACCTTTGTTCACACAGAGGGTTAAGCTAGTTTCATCAACAACTCTTCTCAACAAACCTTGTGATAGTAAATTATGCTTTTTAAACACGAGGATTTCTTGTTGTCTTGTTTCCCCAGGGAAGAAAAAAATGGAAAAAGCTGAAAAGGAAAATAAAGGTAAATATGATATGATACAGTATATTAGCCACCAGAAAGAATTAAAAAGCCCTGTCCAGAAACAGAATCCATCAGAAAATGAATCATGGAAGCTATTGCCAGATTAAAATTTACCCCTTTATCAGTTGTTTTCCCTTCTAACTATATCTTAATTTGTTATATATTTTAAATTATTCTCTGCTTTATTCTGTATTGAAAAAAATGTAGCAAATGTCATTGAATAAATTGTATACAAGGTGGTCAATGAAAACCTAGCCTTTTGTGTAAACCTTGCTGGAAACTCATAAAATTAATCTAAAAAATTAAAAATATGTAACTATAAAAAGCATATGATTTAAACCCTAAGTATCTGCTTAAGGAACATATAGTGTGTATCAGACGACCAGTTTACTGTAGTGTTAGCTATGCAAGATGTGTAGATTCTGCATCAATACATATTTATGGAATTAGATCTTTAGGTATTAAAGGAAATCGTGTTTGGTTTTGCTAAATAAAATAATATGTTTTTATAATATATAAAGATAGTTAACTTATATGATGCTTGAGTTATTGATACTGACTGTATCAGAGCTATATTCTAAAGTTTATTTTAGGAAGAATTCATTAATGAACTACTTTACTCTGCATTATTTCTCTGTAGAAAAATCAGAAACCCCGCATCTTAAAGAAGAAAAAGGTAAATTTTGAAAGAATGAATCACATTGTACTTTGTATGCATAAGAAGTCCTGATGGCGTAGTGACTCTATATTGCGCTGAAATCCACAGGTGAGCAGTTTAAATCCACCAGGCGCTGCAGGGGAGAGAGATGGGGCTTTCCACTCCAGGAAAGCATTCCTGTCTCTGAAACCCCCAGGGGTAGCTCCAACCCGCCCTACAAGGTCTCTAGGAGTTGTTAAAAACTCGATAGTCACGAGAGCATTTATAGCGCTATCATTTGCAGTTAGAACTTTCACTTACATATGTGTTGGTCTGATAAGGAAAACAATGTGGCAATGAAATCTGTCCGCTTGTAGTGACAGTGCTAGAGATAAACTGTGGTAGGTCAGTGCACACGAAAATGCAGCCTGTGCTGCTGCTGCTGTCGTTGGACAAGCGCGGAAGGCTGTCCACATTGGCTGTGTCCACTTAGTAACTTATAGAACATAAGGTGTTAGGCATTTATTTTCAATATCATGGCATCAAGCATTCACACAGCCCTCCATCCTCAAATAGTCTATTGAATCAGGAGAAATTCTTCAATAGACTTATCAGAATAATTGTCAATTTAAAAAAAATACACTTTCCTGATACCTCCAAATTTAGCTAAACAGAATAACTATTATTCATTAATTCTAGTTAATTTAAATATCTTGCAGTTTCTGCGGTGATTTTTTTCAACATAAACTAATCAATCTCTATTGCTAAGATATATTCCTGTTAGATTTAATTTGGATAGAAGTGAAAGTTTGTGAAAGTCATTCTGACAAAATAGTTACAGTACCTAAATGCTTAGTGTTTAAATGAGTCAAAATATTTGCAAAAAGTTCTTTTTAAGGCAGCATGTCCCCAAAGACAAAGTTCAAAGAACTAGGAAAAATGAAACAAAGGAAACAGGACACACAGAAAGAATCATGATAAGAGATTGAAGCGATTTAATAGATGAGTTCAACTGGAATAGTTATAATTTGTTGACTGTAAAATTATGATCTGCCTTGTAAATGTCACAAATACACAATAAAACTATTTTAAAAGTAAAGGAAAAAACACAAAAGTTGCTTTTAAATTCATTCTTCTAATTTTTATTTCCTTATGAAATACCTCAACAGGTAAAGACAATCTTCAATCACACAATGTGACAAAAGGTAATCATGAGCTCCTAAATGTTCTAATATTATATTAGTATGGAAGTACTTGGACTATTTTTCTCCCTTAATATTGGTATTAAATGACATTGTAAGCCAATTTTGGAGAGACAGATACTGCTGCTAATGTCAGAGAAGGTAAAGCCAAAACAAACTCACTGCCATTCAGTCAGTTCCAACTCATGGTGCGCTGGAGCACAGTGTGGAACTGTCCCTGTGAGGTTCTGAGAGCAACGCCCTTTGCACTACCTTTCTCCCCGACGAGGTAGAAGATGTAGCTCTAAGTTTACATTTCAATGAACAACTAGAAAATGTGGAGATATCAAAGCTATGAACAACATAGACATGCAATAAAAGACACTAGCCAATGATAGAAAACATACTCTACTACAAGAACGTATAAACATCTGTTATGTCAAAAGTGATATCATTGTCAAAGCAGCTATCAGCAAAACCCAGTGGTCTCGAGTGGATTCTGAGCCAAAGCGGTCCAATAGGACAGAGTGGAGCTGCTCCATTCAGTTCTGAGTCTGGAAGCAGACGGACTCGTTTTGGTTTATGGGTTTGCATCATTACGGACACTGCAGTCCGCCGCAAAGTGCTGAATCCATGGTGCCACCGTGGCCCTTAAAGCAGAGCTGAAATTTGTTTTGCTTTCTATGATTAAAAAGATACAATTAATCTCGTGAGTATATTTTTATTACTTATAAATTAGCCGACTGAATGAATGCAACCCAAACAAAAGTGAACGGTAGAGGGCAAGGGCTGGCATAACATGACATGTAGGTGACCTTATCCTAAAAATAGAATGATATATTTGGAGACATTAAATTCTGTAAAGCCATAAGCAAAGGTTATAATGGAATTATGTGGTCTGGGTCACATAATTCTAGGTAAATTGAATTAATTAAAAGCATATTTTAAGTTCCAAGGACCTAAGTAAACAAATTTGAACTGAGTGAACTATTTTCATTTATGGAAAATGCATGTATCTTCAATTAGGGAAGAGAAATTCTTGCTTTTGATTATCTTCTCGCTGCAGCTTACTGTAACACGTATGCTTAAAGTGGCAGGATAATGTGTGCAGAAACATAATTTAGATATAGTAGTAGTGTAGGCATATAATGATCTGTAATTTACAGGGTAAAATAAAGAAAGCAAGCAATTTTCAGAGTTATATAAGGACATTTAATGTTATATCTGAAAACTTCCCAAAATATTACCTTATATATTGACACAATCAATTACTTAGAAGTATTATAACATTATAACCACACTCTTTCATATTGATAATTCATTTCATCATCATTACAGTGTGACTTATGGTACATCTGGCCCCATTGGGTTCTTCCTGACTCACAGTGAACTGAGAGGACAAAGTGGAAGTACCCTTGGGGTACTGCGAGTGAGAGGCTCACCTGGAGCTTAGCCGCCCCCTCTGCCACCTGGGCTTCTCACTTCGGATGAGAAGTCTGATCATTTACAGTGTTTATATGGTAAAAAGTGAGATTTGCCTTCTGATCACAATGTCCAAAGACTATCCATTAACTCTATTTGGGTCATAAATCACTTTCCTGTTTCATGGTGGGAAATGATAAAGAAAAGCTTTCTACCCACCAGAATAACCCATAATCACACGTACCTACTCCGCCTCTAAGAACCCTGGCAGTGTGGCTGGATGGCCTTCGGCCGGCTAACTTCCAGGTTGCTGATTGAATCTACCAATTACTCCAACGACGCTGTCTGTTCCGGGAAAACTCGGCAGCTGCAGAGACCTTACCAGGGCCATTCTTAGTGGGACTTGGCGCGCTAGCAGGGAATTTGCTGTTTGCTTTTTCACTCCGCCTCTAAAAGAAATACACACTGCTATCTAGTAAAGTCCAACTCAGAGCGACCTTCCACGACGGAGTAGAATTGCCTCTGTGGGTTTGCGAGTCGTTAGGAAAGTAGAAGGTCTACTCACGTCCTGCTGAGCAGCTGCAGGTTTCGCCCTGGCTCTTCCCACTGCTAAGAGGGCGGGCTATGCCAGCTTTGCTGGGAGACTCTGCTAACAGTGGGCCTGTACAAGGACGCAGACAAAGCTTGGATACTTCGTTCAGAACACTTCTTACCTGTTCCGTCATTTTGAAGGCATCTCACTTTATGAATGCACCATAAAGTACAAGACTGTGAAAGCACAAGTCCCACCCCAAGCTGGTGGAAGTAGGCATATTTTTATCAATTTATTTTCATGCATTCCTTCTAACAATAATTCTTTATATTTCACTGTATATGTTGATTTTATTCCTTATTTCTTTGTAAGGCTTAGTGAAATCTTTTCAATAATTATTTTGTTTTAAAATTTTGTTCTATATCACTACATCAAATGAACATCCCAACTAAAAATATTTTTAATGTTTCAGTTGGTGTTAATTTACTCTTTGTAATTTTTTTCATATGTTTGAAATGATTTTATCTGTAACTAAAGACTCCACATCCATTTCAATTACACATTTCATCTGTTTTCTAGTCACCCTAACTAACATTTAGGTCTGTGGCATAAGGAATCTGGGGAGGTATTTGTCTTTTTTTTTTTTTAAGAAACACTCTGTATATAGTTACATAACCCACCTCAACAATTGAAATCAACAACAATATTCCATTAAACCTTCCATATATGTGGTTATTTCTTTCCCCATCTTTCCTCCCTCCCTCCTCAATATTATTTTTTTAGTTTATTTTCGAAACTCAATAAATCTTAGTGTAAAAGTACATACCTTATATTCCTCAACAATAAAACAAAATCACTGCATTTCCAAACCTCACTGTTAAAATAGATTAATGTTGGTAAAAGAAAGATGTTTCCATGTTTTTAAGAGGGTGGAATACCAGACATAGTATTAGGGGCAATCATCTTACCTTGTAATCTTGGGTTTATATCAAAAGAAATATGCCAGAAGCTAGTACCAATAGCGTGAGTTTGGGTTCCTGATTTGTTTTTGTTTTTTGTTTTTTTTTGTGGGCATCACTGCCTCTGGTGGTCATCAGCGCTACCCAGTGCCGCTCCTGAGAGCCGCCGCAGGATTTGAACCGCCAAGCCCGCGGGCTGCAGTCCCGCACTCAACCACTTGTGCCCGATTATGCCAGTTCTGTCCATACAAAATGAACCAGAACTTGCTCCATACAATTTTTAAAAAGAAGTCCATCACCAGGCCAGTTTTAGAAGACATCTCTGGGAAGACTCAGTTAGCCACCCTTCTCTTGAGCAGCAGAGCATTTCAGCTGCTCCAACCAGCCAGACAGCTGCTTTCAAATTTAACCAAACCAAACTCATGGCTGCTGAGGTGATTCTGACTCTGAGGCCCCTTCCAGGGCAAAGTAGAACCTTCCCACTGGAAAAATAAAAATCCCTCATAGAAATTAATAGATGAAAGATTATTAATATTAAACAGATATTGCTTTCAGATATTTGTTTTTTATAGCATTATTGGCAGACATTTGTCTTTATTTTAAAATGGAACCCATTTGTCAGTAATTTATTTTATGGAATTTGGGTAAGTGTGAAGCATTGATTTAGATTAGTTGCATCATATAAAGTAATTTTATTAAAATAAAGTATAAATATGCATAAACAAAAATGTTTATTTTACAAAGAACCCAAAAAACTGATTTTATAGGAATGTTTAAAATTCATGAAGGTTATTACAACTGCAATGATCGATAGCTTTTTTGACAGCTCTCATATTTTCTTACATAAGTGATTTATTTAACTAAGATATTGGAAACTTATGTTCACAGGTAATAGAGAGCTTCATTCCACCATATAACTGTAAAACTTAAGAATTAAAGTTTTATTAAACTTTTTTATTACAGTCTACTTATTACAATCCCACTGTACTTGATCCCAGTAACACAAAATTTATTTATTTTCTTCTTTAAACAGAAAAACCTGCAAGAATATCAAGTAAGTATTAATTGTATTATAACCTATCTTTGGCATGCAGTGAATTTCAGCTGGAAATTTAAACACGTTCAGAGATGGCGCTACTCCGTGCTAAATTCTTTGCTAAGAATTGTGTAACTTGTATTTTAAATTAAATTAGAAAAAATAAGCAAGCTAGTCACCATATCAATTAAAATGATAACCACAGAAATGTTTTATGAAACTCTTGACGCTGAAAATCTATCTGATTTGCTTTCAAATGCATGAATATTAACAATGACTGAAGGTCAATGAAACAAATTAATGTTGCTCGTGTCTATCTCCTTTAAAAACTTCTATCACTGTCAAATTTTGCTAGGAAGCACATTTAGTTGACCAACGCTTTTGGAAGGGATGGGGATGTACTTTAACTTAAATGTAATTGCATTTTTAAGAAAGCGATACAGGAACAGACTTGATGCTGTGGTCCAGCATAAAGACAGTTCCAAGAAAAGACACAATTTTTCTAAGTAGAGAGGGTTCAGCTATAAATTTCTTTTAAATAGTGTAAGATCAAGAAAACAGATATTTCCTTTTTGAAGTTGAAAAAAACAAATCTAGCAATTTAAATTAAAAATAAAACAATCAGGATTGACTGACAGAAAAATAATATGAGAAACTTATATAATTTTAAATTTTCTAATAGCAACATATACAAAAACAGGTGAAAATAACTTTAACAAATATATTGCATTCCACTGAATATATATGTATATAAATACGTGTGATGTGTTTGTTTTAGGATTTTGGAAAAAAATGCTATTGTCTTTTTATTTCATTCATTGTGAATTTTTTGGATTTTTTATGTAATCAATATATAAACCTATTCATAGTTTATTGTTTTCGGGTGCTATCATGTCAATTTTCAAGTCACAAAAACTTTGGTTACAGTAGAACCATCTCACTTGGTTTCTTGGACTTTAGACATCACAAAAGCAGGGAACAAGGTCTGTCCCTTATAAACCCCTGAGTGGATTTGAATTACTCACCTTTTGACTAATAGTCTATTTTCATTTATTTGTTTATTTTATTGTATTATAATTTCCATGCTAAGTTGTTAATGCTCATTCTTTATTTTACACTTAAGGAATATTTCAATTTCTAGCTGCATATCCATTCCCCCAAGTCCCATATCACAATTGGGTTTTGCACTGGACAAAGTATGTCTACACATCTGTTGAGCTGCCTCCATGTTGCTCAACACTACAAATGAATGATTGCAATGAAATCATTAAATTATGACACTGCATATCTAATCCAAAATTTGGGGTTGCTAGTAATTCAACCCCACTTGGGGTTACTTGAGTAATTTTTTAAATGGGGAATTACTATGAAGTTACAGAACTACATTGCTCATGCAAGACCAGCACAGGCTTTTTAAAACAACCACACTGCCTTCTCAACAACCTGTACTATAGCGAAAGTCAGTCACAGTAGGCATCATGAAGGAGCAACTGCGGGATTTGTATATTTAAAGAGCAGTTAGATTTTGAAATCAAAAGAAAGGACAGCTGTGGCAAATTGTGGCAAGCATACCATAGAGAGAAAAGTAGACTAAGATATGGCTGGAGTTGAGGGAGTGTTAGGAATAAGTAAGAGGAAAATAGGAGTAGACGAGTTTGAGAACCAGCAGGCTAGAGGACTTTAGACATCTTGTTACAGAAATCTAGTTTAGAAGTAAAAAGTAAGAGCGATAGTAGTAGCAGTAGCAATAGTAGTGAACAAGGAGTGTACAAACCAATCCTAAAAATTTTTCTCATCTACAACAGCATGCATATCCCAACCACACTTCTTTTCCCATTGGCCTAAGGCCTACCTGGAAACGTGATGTGATTTGCTAACAATCTCGATTTGGGGATGAATGCCCTTGGTGTCTGTGTTCTATAATTATCAAGGTGGCTGTCTTTAGCTAGATTCATTAGAGAAGGAAAGAGAGAGAGAGAGAGAGAGAGAGAGAGAGAGAGAGAGAGAGAGAGAGAGTTATCAATCAAAAAAGTTTCAAACAGTTTTGGGGGCAGGTGAGTATAAGTACACAGTTGTTCCAAGTCTGTGAGTCCGGGGTTTTCTTCATTCAAGTAGCTATGGGGACTAGTAACTCAAGATCAGAAAAGCGGGTCAAGAACTGGTGAATGCAGAATTGAATGAATCCAAGATTGGCAGGCCATTTGGCAGGCTTCTTGTGACTTCTAAAAGCAGCAAGTAATATGGCAGGCCATTTACTTAAGTCCAAAGAACCAGAGGACAGTGAGCCAGATGCAGAGTCCTGAACTAGAACAAAGCAAAGCACAATATTCCTTATTTTGGAAGGAGAAAAAACCCCTGAGGGAGTAACTTTTAATTACATCCAGGTTGTGGCCTGAGTATGGATATTGTATTCCCCTCCAATTGTGTGCAATTATGGAAGCTTATGTATGATCGGCCTTGATGGCATTATGTTAGACCAAGTCGAGAGATGACTACATGCTAACTGCAAAGCCACTGAGAGTCCTGACCCAGTCAAGTTGATACAAATCCTTAACTTTCACAGCATCCATGAATCCTTTGTACAGAATTATGATCTCATGCTGATGATCTCCTTCATCAGTATTATTTGCTTTAACCAAGGGGTAGCTAAGAATTAATAAATGCAGTCAAGTAAGTTATATCTTAGAGTAATTAAGTTGTTTATTAAAAATATTGTGACGATAGACCTTTTGACTTTCAAAATAAATGAATTCATTTTACCAGCAAAAGCAAATGTTAATTGCACTCCTAGTCCTGTCCAAAAGAACTGACACTTCTGATTAAAATGCAGTTACAGAACATTCTGGACACACTACTTATTTAACTTGACAAAGTGAATTTGAATGATGTAATTCAACCCCATTATGTAGTCCATTTGTTTGCCTAAAGTTAGATTAAAATGGCCCTGAAAAAAATAAACTGATTACAGGAACTAAAATGGTTATTAAGTTTCTACCCTTGACTTACTAAAAGTGTTTTATGCTAATAAAAGCCATTACTTTTGCTGTAAATAAATAGTCATTTGTTTCACTGTTTAAGCCAATAAGAATAGCTATAGACTTAAACCAGAGATTGTTTTTGCTATGTGTTTTTCTGTTGATTCTGATTTAATAGCAATTCAAGAAAACAGAATATAACTGCTGAAAAGGGTTTCTCAGACTATAACCTTTTATGAATGCAAAGCCCCAGGTCTTTTAGATTCAAGCTCCTGACCTTTGGGTTAGCAATGGACCCCTTAGCCATTGTGCCACCATAAAATGAAATCATAAGTAAAGGAAGAAAATAAGCCATTTTTATTTCTAAAACAATTTTTCAGGAAATAAAGATTGAAAGAGAATAAGATTATTATATTTCATATCCATTTTCATTGTGAGAAAATCATTGTTAAAGACCTGAATTTCTTATTCTTATCCCCAAAGACAAATTATTGTAGTGGTCTGTTCTCTGGAAAAACCTTAAATAATATCTAGGTGTATTAAATGACATATAAAAAATAAATCTAAGATTTAAAATTTAAAACCCCATTGTCAATTTTAACACTGCTATGTTAGTCCGGGTAGACTAGAGGAACAAATTTCAGAGACACGCTTATAGGAAAGGGTTTATATAAAAAAGAAATGTGACCCTAAGAAGGCATCCCAATCCAGTCCAGTGCAAAGTCATTAGTCCAATAATAACCCATATGCCCGAAATCAGTCTATAAAGTCTGCTTCCAACTCAGGAAGTCACAGGTCAGTGGGTGCAGAATTCTGGCGCTGGCAGGGGTCTCCCCATGGCTCCTCGCTTCCAGGGCTCAGGTCCATCAATAGCATGCCACCCCAGCTTCAGAGGTCTGTGTTCATCAGGGCAAAGCCGTGTGGTCTCTCCACCGGGTACTCCAGCCTCCCAGCTGCCACCATTCCGTGTTGCCTGTGGTTAATCATCTCTCAAACTAACTCCCAACAACTGGGGAAGATAGCTTCTCATCTTCACAAGGGAAATATCACGAGGTTTCCCTGGAGTCTCAAGTGAAAGCCATGCCCACATAGAGGCCTCATCAGCTACTCAATGGCTATCTCCAGATTAACAGGCCAGATTCCACCCATACATTTCAATTATAAAATTAACATAAGCACATGACTGCCACAACTGTGATCCTATCTGACAGAGGAAAATTATCCCATAGAATTCTGAGGCTGTAAATCTTCACAGAAGCAGATTTCCTCATCTTTCTCTAGCCGACCAGCCTGTGGATTCAAACTACTAACCCTTTGACTAGCAGTCAGTGCTTTAAGCACAGTGCTATCATGTGTAAGCATTTACTAACCCACTGTCCTGCAGATTCTACCTTACAGACTGGAAAGGCTACATAGGACTCCGTGGCCTCTGAATCTTTATGGAAGTGCACTGCTTCCCTCTTCTTATTCCCACAGAGGGACTAGTGGGTTTGAACCTCTGACTTTCCAGCAGCCCAGTACTTTTCTTACTGTATCGCCAGGGTCCCCATCTAACGATTAGGCCTTGCAAATAAAATGATTGCCCTCTTTGATATCTTCATATGTAACAGAGCTTTATTTCTAATTTTTCTGATACTTTCCTAATTTTCTCATGGCATCGCTAAACTATATTCATTCTCTATGAACTACACAGTACATAAATATATAACATATCTAGAACTTTGTGCCAGCATATCACATTATGGGATTATTCTGAGATTTTTACTGTAATGTTTCTATTGACACATTGGTGATTTTGTAAAACAGTGATGTTAGATAATTATAGTATATAACTGCATCTATAGTATATAGCTACAAATATATTTTTAATCTATTCTACTGCAATAGGTGTGTTTACTGTTCCCAATTTACTTGAGAGTTCTGGTTTTTCACACATCATAAAATGTATTCTTGCTTTCATAATATTTTATACTTTTCTAATATATTCAAAAATGATATACAATTTTAGTTCTTCAGAAATATGCCAAAACATTTTATACAGTATTTTTATTATCCTTCTGACTGAAATATATCTTAATTTTCACTGTAATTCCTATTATATGTGTCCTTAGGTAGTACTAACAGAAATGGCAATTGTTTCTTTAATTTCTATTAATATATTACAATTATTATATAACTATTCTAAAATTTACTTTTAAATTTCCAAATGCTTGAGAATAAGAAGTTATCCTATTTTAATTTATTTCTAATTACACATGTAGTGGTCAGAGAAAATAATTTCCTCTTTAAAAAATGTTGAGCTTTTATGCTAGGACCTATTATGTACATTGTTTTACTAGTATTCCAAATATCATTAAAAAGAATGTACATTTTCTAATCATTGGAATCACAAGCCTATATCTACCAGTTGTAGAACATAACTAACCATGCTTTTTAATGATGAGGCATTTTCATTAATTTTTAAATCTTTGCATTATCGACGATTGCTTGAAGCATATTGAAATATATTGAAATATTCTACTATGATGAATTATCCATTTATCTTTGTATCCCTATAAATGGATTTTTTATATAACAAGCTATTTAATAAGTTGCATACATATTAACTATATGTTTCTGGTGAGTTTAAAACTTATCTGTATACTGCTTCTGTATAACTCTTTTCTTTATAAGTATAATCTTTCCAATATTAATCCAATTATTCTAATTATCCTTCTGTTTGTATTTTTTCAGAATGTTTTTGTAGATCTTTTTATCTTTCCATGTCATGTTTCAGATGTATTCTTTCTAAATGATATAGATTTGAATTTTTATTTTGGTTTGTACTCAGTGGACTAATGCTTATGTGCATGCAGTATTAATGAGTTTAGGCTACTTATAATTTCTGTGATTTTTACTATGCTGTGGTTGACTCCCACCGTTCCACCTTTTGTCTTCTATTTGTTGTGTTTTCTCATGCGTCTTTTTGCACTTCCTTGTCTTTTATAAGTTGAGTATGGTTCCCGATTTTAAATTTGCTTCCACTAATTCTAATTTCTAATTTCAATTGGTCTAGAAATTATAAAATTGATTTCTCTTACTTCGAGGATTGTCCCTAAAACTTATCCTGCACACTTAACAAATTAAGACCAAAATAGAAAAATCACAGCCATGGAATCAGTTCTGACTCGCAGCCATTCTCCGCTGAGTGTCTGAGATTATAAATCTCTGTGAGAGCTGACAGGCTTCATTTCCTCTTCCACAAGGCCATCAGGGCTCCTTTAACAAAGGAAAGTAGCCATCGCATCCTCTTCCTAAGTAGAAGAAGGATGTTAGAGATGCAAAAATCTATCATATTTAATCATGACCTATGTTAATTCTGTTCTGTGTTTTTAGTTCTGACCTTTTTTAAAAACCTGAATAAATTAGAATTTATCAATATCATTTGTTTCAATCAATATGTGTCTATATTTACCTAAATGCTCATCACTTCTCTTGTTTACCATCTCTTTGCACTTCACACTTTTCTTGGGGATTATATTTTCCGCCGTGGCATCTTTAAGTGTGCTTACCAAAGACCCAATGGTGAAAAACACTCACCGTCTATCTATCTGACAATGCCTCCATATAGCATCCTTCCTGAGAGCTTTGCTTAGTACACAATGTAAACCATCTGTTCTGCAATTTGAGTGCTTTAAATGTACTTTCAACATACTTTCGTCTTCCACCATTGGGGTGCGGAAACCATCCTTCATTTCTGTCCGGGCTATCTTTTACCTCTAAACACTTTCCATATTTTCTCTTCACCTTTGCTCTGGTACAGTTGGATGAAATGGAAGTTTCTTTTTATTGTGAAATGGTTCTAGGACACATGGATTTTGGGGTGTTTTTTTTTGCTAGTTCTGACATATTATAAAACATTGTTCTAATTAATTTCTTATAGTCTTTCCTTCTTTTTTCTTTCTTTTTTCTTTAGTCTTTTTATTGGGGATTTGTACAACTCATCACAATCCACATACACATCCATTGTGTCAAGCATTTTGTATGTTTGTTTCCCTCATCATTCTCCAAACACTTGCTTTTGGCTTGAGGCCCTGGTATCAGCTACTCATTTTTCCCTCCCCTCCCTGTTTCCCACTTCCCCATGAATCCTTGGGAATATATAAATTATTGTTATTTTGTCACATCCTGCACCATCCAACATCTCCCTTCACCCACTTCTCTGTTGTCTGTCACTCAGGGAGGAGGTTATATATAGATCCTTGCAATCTGTTCTCCCTTTCTACCCTACTTCCCTCCTCCCCTCCCATTGTTGCCCTTCTCTACACAGGTCCTAAGGGGTTCTTCAATTCCCTGTGTTTCCAATTCCTATCTGTACATTCTCCCGTCCAGTCATATTTGTAAGGTAGAGTTGGGATCATCATAGTGGTGGCAGTGGGGGTGGAGGAGTATTTAAGAACAAGAGAAACATTGTATGTTTCATCATTGCTACACCGCTTCCTGACTGGCTCATCCCCTCCCCAAGAACGTTTTGTGGGACAATGTTTAGTTTTCTACATAAGGGCTTTGGATCCCCAATCTGCATTCCCCCTCATTCACAACAAAATGATTTTTTTACTTGAATGCCTGATACTGATCCCCTAATACCTCGTGATCACTCGGGCTGCCGCATTTCTTCCAGGTGGGTTTTGTTGCTTCTCAGCTAGATGACCACTGGTTTATCTTCAAGCCCTTATAAACCCAGATGCTATGTCTTTTGGTAGCCAGGCACCGTCAGCTTTCTTTACCACATTTGCTTTTGCCCTTGCTTTGTATTCAGCGATCATGTTGAGAAGGTGAGCATCACAGACTGCTGAATTATTAGAACAAAGTGTTCTAGTATTGGGAGAGTATGTTAATAGAGGCCCACTGTCCGTATGTTTACTTAATACTGAATCTATAAATATATGTACATTGATCTTTTTCCCTTCTTCATATATAAATATATTTGTTGTTGTTGCCTGTTGTTGTTGTAGCTATTGTTTCATTGTCTATTGTCTTGTGTCAGTGCCTATTAATGTCGCTGAATGTATATCTGGAAGGAAGAGGCGGGATAACCAAGACAGAAAAGAGAACAACTGGATGACAGTCCCAGGGTACATGGGAGGGAGGGAGACAGGCAAAGAGAGTGGGTGTTAACAAACCCAGGGAAAAGGGAACAACAAGAGGCCAAAAATCAATGGTGAGTAGGGTGTAAGAGGTCTGACAGGGCTCGTTCAAGGACAGTGTAGCCAAGAGGAATTGTGAAACCCAAATGAAGCCTGTACCTGATATTGGGACAAGAGGAAAGTAAAAAGAAAAAAAGAACTAGGAGGCAAAGGACACTTATAGAGATGTAAACACAGGCATATATATGTAAATGTATTTATATAGTCTTTCCTTCTTAGGATTAAGAATATATTAAACAGTTGCCATTGAACTGATTTATAATGGTGACTTCATGTGTGTTCAAGGTAAAATTGTATTCTATAGGATTTTTATGATGATTTTAATAGATCATCCGACCTTTTCTGAATTACCTCTACATGAACTGAAACCATCAATCTTTTGATTAGCAAATGAGTATGTTAGCTTGTATTACATGAAGATCACTATGTATTTTCAGAGACTACATATGTATTTTGCTCATCTGATGACAATATCCAGCTATGATATTTTTAATTCCTCCATATCATGTGGAAGTTGGACATTGAACATGGGAGATCAAAGAAAAACTATGTATTTGAATTGTGCTGCTGATGAAGAATATTGAAACCATGATGTGCTGCCAAAAGAATACATAGATCTGTTTTGGAAGAAATATGGCGGAATGCTATTTAGAGGCGAGGATGATGATACCCTTTCATGTGCCATGGATATATTTCCAGGAGAAGCCATGCACTGGAAGAGGAATCATGCTTGGTAAAATAGTGGGGCAGTGAAAAAGAGGTAGTCCTTCTACAAGATGGATTGACACAGTGATGACATTAATGAGATCAAACAAGAATAATCGCAGAGATGGTACAGGACTTAACACTGTTTTGTATTGTTGTGTATACTGTCGCTACTAGTCAACAGCTAACAACAACAGGTCGGTGCTCTATTTTGTTTCTTGGGAGACTGGATTCGATTTCACGACATCAGAGCAAAAACTTCCTTAGCATTTATGTTTACTCTTAAAGTAGTGGGCTCATACAATATTTTCCTTTTGTGGCTAACTTCACTGAGCATAGTAGTTCTCTGGTCCATTCATGTTATGAGATGTCATGAGTGTTTAATGGTTCCATTGTGTGTTTTAGAGATATATAATATTCCATTGTATGTATATACCATAATTTCTTTATCCATTCTTATACTGGTGGACACTTGAAGCAATGGTTAAAAAAAGTTGATTAATTAGTGTATTTTAATTGTGATAAAGGGAAAGAATGGCTATACCATGGACTCTCAGAAGGAAAAAAAAACAGTCTTGGAAGAAACATAGTCAAAATGTGCCTTAGAAACAAAGATGACAAGATTTTGTCTCAGGTCCTTTGGACATATATATGAGGAAACTATTTTCTGAAGCGGGAATAGTGAGAAGGACTGGAAGCACTTGCTGAGGAAAGTCATGGATTGCAGACTTCAGTATGGGTTATAACTCAATGATTAAAAGATAAAAATCCTTGCAAGTGAACCATTAGTTCACATTGTGATGAATGATGAAATGTTTGGCGTTTTCGATGTTTTGTCTTGCTTGAATCCATAAGCACTGCTCCATGAATCAGCAGCATAAAGATGAAAAGATGTATTGCATTGGGTAAATCTTCTGCACAAGACCTTTTTAGAGTACTTAAAAGCAAGGATGTTACTTTGAGGACTAAGATATGCCTTAGGCAAGCCATGGTATTTTCCATTGCCTCCTATACATGTGAGAGTTGAACAATGAATAAGGAAGACCAAAGAAGAATCAATATTTTACAGCAATACAATGTGGTGCTGGAGAAGAATAATTGAAAGTACCAGGGACCGATAAAAGGACAAACCAATCTATATTGGAAGAAAAAGAGAGTTCTCCTTGGAGACGAGGCTGCGGAGATTTTGTCTCACATGCTTTGGATCTTGACAGGAGAGATTAGTTCCTGGAAAAGGCTACATGCTTGATAAAGAGGAGGGGCAGTGAAGAAGGAGAAGATCTTCAATGATATGGATTGACACCATGGTGGTCACACTGTCCCCAGGCATAGGAATAAGTGTGAGAATGGTGCAGGGCCAGGCAGAGTTTCTTTCTGTTGTACATTGGGTTGTTGTGAGTCATAGCTGACTTGCTGGCAACAGACAAGAACATTCTTCAGAAGGTGGTAAGTCAAGAGGCATGAAAAAAATGATAATAAGGGCCTCAAGGACAGCAATGATTGTGAGAATGACACAAGAACTAGCAGTAGTTGATACTATTTTGTACATATGGGCTGCTATGAATCAGAAATGTTCAAATATCTTAACAACAATATTAAAAATACTCACAGAGCTGTTGAAGATATTAAAAGCTATTTAAAGTGACACTGATGCATGTTATCTGTGGGGATTAAGGCTGGCCATGAGTCATAGTAGACAAATCAAAATTAGTTTATAAATCCCTGAATATGAATAGAATGACAGTGGTTATGATGACATTATAATTGTTTACTTCTGAAAGTAGGAACAGGTTTTGCTGAAATTTTTGAATCCCAATGAATAAAACAATTAGATATAAGAACAGAAAGAACATTTTGCTTATTTGGGGGTGGATTTAAAATAATCCTACTCCTTAGAATACAGTTGTTTAAATTCATGAAGATTTTATTCCAGGAAGAGAAACGATGGCACTGTTATTTTGGATAAAGCCTTCAAAGCAGGTAGAAATGACCATGCTCACCCTCTCCAGATCACTCCTTTTCTTTGACCCAAAGGAATTCTTTGTATTAGTCACATTTGGTAAATGTTTGTCACTGCTCATTATTAGTCTTTGGGTGGCAGCAATGTAGCCTTATTCATTTATTGGTGATGGTAAGTTGCTCTGACATTGTCCTCAAGGGAGCAGTGTCTCATTCTCGGAGTGACAGGACAGACACTCAGAAAGGAGTGCGTTCATTCCTTAAGCCCCCTTGGCTTTGTGCAAAATCCAAATGAGAACTGTGCCTGCATGCTTTATTATTCTGCAGCTTCATTTCAAGCATTCGGAAGCTATTACAGAGTGTAGCAAATTTAGTTTCTTTACAAGTTGTGATCCTTTTAAATAATGTTATGTATGCTTCCTGCATAACAGTTTTCATAAAAAATCATAGAAACATTTCATTATTTTCCAATTCAACTTTTTCCAAGAAAGTTTTGAAACCCCTTCATACAACAGGATCCCCTTCCACCAAAGTGGAATTTGAATTGCCACAATATTGTAGAATTTCTTGGGAAAAGCGTGAAATCCTAGAGTGTAATATTCTTTTCAATTATTTACTTACAGCTCAGTAAGTCAACTAAAAATATAATTCAGAGTTCTGGATATCTCAACAAATACAAAGTAAGTCAACGGATTAGAAAACAGGAAGAACAAGGAGGAATGCAAAACTTCAGGCTATGTTACTTTAGTTTCCAGCCTAAAGTTCTTAGATGTCTACCTCAGAGTATTTCTTGAAAGTGCACAAGTCAGAATCGCTTGCTCATAGACATGCAGTACCTGTCCTGGTATACTTTCATTCATTATTAATGTATTCCTTATTTATTGATTGTATTTGTTCAAAGTGTGTAGAGCAGATTGGGCACTGCAAAGGAACAATTTATCTTTTAAAGGGAGAAAAGCAAATTTAACAACTTATGCCATCAATAAAGATTCTTTAAAGCTTTCTTGCTTTCTAAACTACAGCTTCATTTAATTTTCTCATCTTACTCACTACCACCCTTCCTTTCTGAATCAAAGAAGCACTATTTCCCCCAAGATCTATCAGTCCTGGTACCTCATACATCTCTTTCTGTTGTTATAACTTTGGTCCAAGACACTTTGCCCCTGTGAAATGTTGTTCCTTCAGTTATGCATCTTTAGTTTGCCACTCTAAGAGAATTTTCTACCTTTGCCTATAAAAATCTTCAAACTGCTCCCTTGCTTAAGGGCTCTGTGTGGCAATCAGGTTATGCTTAGCTAAAGGTGTGTGGCTTGACCGCCTGCTTCACAGTCCCATGGAAGAAAGGGCTGTCAATCTGCCTCTGTGAAGATTAAACTCAAGAACACTTCATGGAGCAATTTGACTCTGCAACACTTGGGATGGCCTTGTGTCAGAATTGACTCAATGGTAGTTAGTCTGGGTGTGCCCAGGCATCAATGTTTCCATTGGTCTTTCAACTTCTTAGAACAGTTATACTTTTGCTCTGTTTTCATTTACAGCAACATGCTGAAATAAGTCTCCCAATCATTCCTACCCATTCTGTACACTTTGACAGGCTATCACGCACTGACCTACCCAACTCAGTGTTGAGTCGAGACCAACTCATAGGGATACTTTGGACAAAGTAGAATTTCTTGGGATCTGCTAGGATGTAAGAGAACCATTCTGGAGCAATTCTATTTCCACAAGCAAATTGTCTCATCTTTTCCCAATAGCAGCTGGTTGGTTCCATCTGTTGACCTTTTGGGTCACAGCCCACCACTGAAACCACAATGCCACAATGTCTTCTCAAATATCTCACTCAACTTTCAGCCCTGATCATCAGATCACAAAGTTCCACAATATTTTCTGACTTGCCCTCTTTCTTAACTTCTCTGATGCGTTGCACAATAGTGATGACCTTCCCTTTTTTTGAAAAGTTTTTCTCGTTCAACTTGATAGCACCTGACACTTTTTCATGGCTGATACCACCTTTTTAGCGGGTTTCTGATGCTTTCCCCAGAGGCTGTACTCTTCTGGACTCAGCTATTTATCCCCTGCTCCCTCTCTCCCCAACCTTACCATCTACCTTGCAATCTCCCTCTTTGTGGTAAAGGTCCCAAATTATTTGAAGAGGAATCTATCTTTTCAACTCAAATCACACAGTTTCAACTGCCAACCTCTGTGTCTTTTCTACTGCCACTGCATATGTTTACAACAGAACAACTTATCTCTCCCAATCCTTTAAAATTATCCCACACACATAAAAATACAATTGCAAAATAAAATTCTATTATTGCCAACTGATTTCCATTCTTAGACATAAAACTTGAAATTCTACTTAGATTACTATCTAGATCCACGTCTCCAACACAAATACTATTTTCCAGTGGTGTTGATTATACCTCTGCTAATATGGAGGGGATTTGATTCTGTCTCTTCTGAGTCATTGCCACCACATCCTAACAGAATGTTTTCTAATTTCTCTCATCTTACTTGGCCTTTCTATTAAAATATTAATTTTCCTAAAATGTCAACTTGATTAGATCATCCATGTGATAAATATTTAATAGTGTTTCATTGCCAATTTAAAAGAAAACCTAAATTTCTTAGTCAGAGGTTCTGAAACCTACATACTCCATCTCTAATTTACATGTTAAATCTATTTCTTTCTATTGTCGATGTTTGGGACCTATTCCAACTCAGCTGGATGTTTTATATTTCTTATATTCCTGCATCCTAAACATAGATTCATCATTCATTCCTCCTGGAATATTCTAGTCACCTCTGAGTATCTGAGAAGATAGTCTCCTAAACCTTCTTTGATCTCCATAAAAGAAAGTGAGCATGTAACACTTGAAACTATCCATTCGTTGTTTTCACAATTCATACATCGACTTTCCTAGTACCTAATGTCTTTTTGCATACCTTCCTTGGTAATATCTTCGTTTCTTTTGCTTCTTCATTTAGCACAGTGCAAAGTGCTTTGCAAAAAGAGATTGAATAAATGTTTCAGTGGAAAGAATAGGAACTTAAGAGTGGAAAAAAAATAGATTCAAACCTGATTCTAATCCTTTAAAAGACATGTTGCTTGAGGGGAATTTTTTGAACCCTTGGAGATTTAGTGATCATTTGTAAAGGAGAAAGTTTTGTACATATTTCATAGAACATGTATACAAAGTACCTATAAGGGGCCATGGTGGTGTGGTATTTAAATACTCGACTACCAGTCAACAGCTCAGTGACCAAAACCATCAACTTTTCTGAGGTTTAAAAAACTTGATCAGTTGATCTCCTAAAGACAAGTCTCTAAGAAACCTTATGCAGCAATTCTACCTTTGTAGCAATGCATACCCATGTAGCAATTCAAACCTATGTAGCAATTCATAGAGGGTTTCTGTGAATACTGAGTTGACTTGAAAATTTCCAACACCACAACCATAATTCATATGTACACAGAAAAGAGCTCAATATTCTTTGTATTCTAGGAGAATACAAACAAACAAATAAGAAGTCCAAACCCATTTTCTTCACTGCAGCACATCAAAAGCTTTAAACAATGGCCACACTGATAAAACCTTCTAATTGTTCATGAATTTTATAGTGGGACATCTGCTTTAAGCGAGAAGGTGGACTCGGTGGTATGTAAGATACCATTTTATTGTTTTTAAAGTTCATTTTATTGGGGACTCTTATAGCTCTTATAACAATCCGTACATCAATTGTATCAAGCACATCTGTACATAGGTTGCCATCACCATTTTCTAAACACTTACTTTATGTTTGCATCTACAATATCTTTGGGATTAAAAAGCAATGTGTGAAAGATGGAGTTTAGATTTTGAAGGTCACAATAACACAATATATCCCCCAATTTTGGATTACACAATTATAATTAATTGTGTAAATTAATTATAGGGTTAAGCACACAAAATAAATATTATGCTTTCCTCTTAATTTCCTGTAGTATTTTCAAAAACACCTACATAATCTTTCATTTATTCTCACAGAAGGACAACAAATTTTATCAAGAGCATAGATAAAGGCATAGCATCCCCTGACACTTGAGGGAGATGGGTAGAATGATTCCTCTTTCATCTTTCAATGCACATGTGAGTGGCTTACGCAGAACTCAGCTCTATCTGAGCTCATCTCTGAATCCATGTTGAGAAACCATCTTACTTATCTAGTACTTCTGTAACAGAGATTCCACAAGCAAATGACTTTAACACACTGAGATTTTTTTCCCCTGTATTTTCCCCCCTTTTCAATGTGTGAGGCTAGAACTACAGATTTGGAATAACAGCTTGAAAGGAAGACTTTCTCTTTCTGACAACTGTAGAGCAAGATCCTTGTGTCTTCAGTTCCTGCTTCCTGTGTTCTTGGCTAGCTCCTGGCCTTGGCATCTAGCTTACCCCGCATCACCTTGACTCACTTGTTTAATCTCCTGTATATTTCAAAACAGTTTTATTCAACACCCATAATCCCCTAATCGTTTATTTCCTAACATGTATTTGGGCCAGCCCTACAGGATAGTGGTTACACCGTGCTCTTCAAAAGGTTTGCAATTCGAAAGCAGCAGCACAGGACAAAGATAAGACTTTCTATTCCCATAAAGCGTGACCACCTTGGAAACCCACAAAGGCAGCCCAACTCTGTCCTATAAGGTCGTCGTGAGTCAGTATTAACTTGACAGCAATGCATTGGTTTTGAGTTATTTGGCAGGGCAGAATTCAATCCATAATATTTCACCACTTGTTGTCAGGTGCCAGCAAGTCGGTTCAGATCCATAAGGACCCCATAGGGAACAGAGCGAAGCACTGCCAGGTCCTGTGTTGTTCTCACAAGCATCCCTGTGCTTCAATCATTGTAGCAACCACGGGGATGAGCCATTTTCATTAGAACCTTCCTCTCTCTCTTTCTCTTTTTATTTCCTGACCCTCTATTTCACCAAACACTGTCTTTTCCAGGAAAGGATCTCTGCTGACATGTCCAACATATGTAAGATGAACTCTCACCATCCTTGCTTCTCAGGACCACTCTGGCCCAACTTCTTCCAAGACAGATCAATGTTTCTGGTTAGCAGTCCACAGGACTGTCAACCTTCATTTCCAGCACTACAAGTGAAATGCATAGATCCTTCTTCAGGGTCCCATAGTCAAGGATCAATTTTCACGTACATAGGAGGCCATCGAAAATATAATGTCCTGGGTCAGGCACCCCCGAGTCCTCACTGCAACATCCTTGCTTTTCAATAATCTACAGGGGTCTTAAGCAGCAGATTGACCCAATGCAACACATCTTTGGATCTCTGGAGTGCGGCTTCCATGAGCAATTATGGATCTGAGCTAGACAAAAGCCTAAACCTCAACCTTGTGTCCATTTATCATGATGTTGCTAATTGATCTTATTGTGATGCTTTGGGTTTTCTTACCGTTGACTTGTAACCCCAACTGAAGACTGCAAGCCTCAATCTTCTACCTTGGTCCCCTCAAAATCCCTGTCCTTTACCACATATATGTCCTTGGCAAAATATATTCATTTCATAATATCATCTCCAAATCTTAAAATCACTCTAGCTCCAAAACCTTGTCTTCAGAATCATCAAAATGCTAAATTTGAATAAGAATGTAAGTATCTTGTACCCTGGGGCAAAGTTTCTCCTTAACTATGAACCTGGGGAATGTAGACTATAGGTCATATATTTCCTAAGTACAATGATGAAACAATCACAGGGTAGACCTCTCCCCTACAATGGGAGAAATTGAAGGCAGAGAAAGATAGCAGGTGCCAAGCAAGTTCAAAACCCAGAAGAACAAATTGCATTCACTTTTGAGACTTGAAAAGATTCCGTTTTTCACTAAGATGTTCTGGGCATTTGGCTAAGGATGTTGATCTTTATAGGTTTCATTTCATCTTTGGTGACTTTATATTTCCCACATTTGTGCCTTATATGTAGCATGTTCTGATTATGAATGTGTGTGTGCATCTGTTTCTGCTCATTTTTAGTCATGCCACATCAGCACACTACAGTCCCAAAATATTTTACTTCATCTTTGGCATGACTGTGGTGCAGGCAGCTGCCTCTTCACTGGTCACGTTAGTGTACACTCCAACCTGAGGAGCTCATCTTATCACCCTGAGTCAGACAATGTCCCGTTGCTATTCATAGAATTTCAGTGGGCCACCTCTTCTTTCTTCCCTGTCTGTTCTAAGACTGAAAGCTCTGCCAAAACCCGCTAGCTGACATCCCAGCAGCATAGCTTCCAGCACCACGGCAACACATACATCGTGACTGTACCCCTGGCAGATGATCGGCCTAGAGGTGAGGGTTTGCAACACTTACCATTTTGACAAACAGAAGTCAGTCCAGGACAGCAACATAATGCATAGATTCTATATAGGAGCGTTTTTCTAAATGTCCTTCTCAGGAGAAGACATGGTGGACAACACAATATCTAAAAAGCAGTTTCTAGTATCTCTTAAAAACCATGGGGCAGGCTGATCCCTGATGGCGTAGTGATTGTGTGCAGGACTGCGGCCCACTGGGATGGAGGTTCGACTCCAGCTCCACGGAGCAAAGGCTGGGCCTCCTACTCCCACCACCTGAGGGCAGTGATCCCCCCCAAAAAAAACAAAACAAAAAAACCGCGGGGCATTGAGCAGCTTTGTGCTTTGACTATGTCCCCTGTAAAATGGGGAGAGGGACAGCATGCTCTGCCCAGATTTTTAGAGGAGGTGGATGGTCTCATATTTCTCATGTGTATACAGGTAGACATATTAAAAACGTTGTGAAAGAAATGTGAAACTTTGTTAAAAATGGCCTTGATCCAGGTGAGTTTGGGCTCCTTCTCTGCCCTGCAATTCGCTGGCTCCGTGGTGTTGGGATAATCTGAGCCCCTCTCTGCCTGCCCCATCTCTACAGATCCTAAAGAAGAGCTTCTGCCTCGGAGAGCCATCTTTGTTAGGATTATGTGCAAACACACATCAACTAGCTTCATAATGTCTGCAATGTGGTACATATTAAACAATGTCCACTATTGTTGTCATCGTTAAAAGTTATCTCCCATCACCCCTAGGGTGTGGGTTACCGTAATCCACATTACTTCCCAACCCATCTGGATATTTTGTGTTTTATTTCATGCTTCCTGCTAGTTCCTTTGAAACAGCAGACTGTGCCCAACACAACAAAAAATAACTTTTCATATCCCCCTGCTAATCAGTGCCTTTTGCTATTTCCATGTTTGGGTAGAATGCCATCACAGTCCTCCTTCCAGCAATAGTAATGTATCCATTCTAGTCCTTGCTTTACCAAGTCCTGTATCCAACCCAACCCAAAGCAAAGCCACTGTGGCTCAGTTGATTCCAGTTCATAGCAGCCCAATGGGCTCCTCCTTGTGCCGCCAATCCTTAATCCCATGACTTTTTACTTACCCAACCTTTTTACAGTCAACCTCCAGGGTGATCCTTTCTAGTAGCAACTACTACTGTCTATTGTTATTAGTAAAATACCTTTCAACATCCTTTTTTCATTATGATTCTTGCATATCCCAGTGCTTATTATTTTTAAAAGTGTGGCTGGTTTTGCTGTTAGCCTTTGTCAAACTCATTCCAACTCATGGTGACACAGTGCTCACGAAGCAGAGCTACTCCATGGGGATTCACGGCTGTCATTTTAGAGAAGTCTTTCCTTACAACGTGCCGTGATGTGCATTAGAACCAAAAGCACTTAGGGTAGCAGTTTGCTCTCCAACGCCGTACAGGCATCATTTCATAAATAACATCATTTCTCTCTTGGGTAGTCTTCTGAAACTAAGTCATCAGCTCAACCTGACTTACCCGACCTACCACATCACAAGCTTACTCAATCCCTTCAGGCTTCCAGCAGGTTTCAAACCCCGCTTAACGTTTTCTTTTACTCCCCAAATATTTTAGATCTTTTGTTTTTTTTCTCTATCTTCCTTCATATGATTACTTTCACTTTACATTTTCCAACTTCTCCCCTCCCCCATCCCCACCCCCATGCCCCTTTCTATTAACAGGGCTGTGCCTGGAGTTTCTTAAAACTGCTCATGCAGTAATGCCACAAGGAGTGGCCTTAATGAACAGATTTTAATTTCTGCTTCTTGAGGGGAAGTCTAAATGTCCAGGTTGAGGGCCCCAACTTTCGGTCATTTGGGGTATGTGAGCCCCTGGGCAAGTTTTGATTCCTTTTTGTCGCTCCATTCCTGGACTTCCTGGAGATTTTTCCGGAGTGGGTACCTTGCCCTCCCTTTGTGCTTTCTGGCTGGTTTCCATGTGCCTAGGGTGCGCTTCTAATATCCCAAAGGTACTTGTTTTCACTCATCCTCCTTAAGACAAGCTCACTAACCTAACGAAGAACACCCTATTCCCCTAAGGGATTATGGCCAAATGTTTCCAAAAAACTAAACCCATTGCCATCTAGTCAAATCTGCCTCTGAACAACATTTTAGGATGGCGTGGGAAGGCCCTTTAGGATGGCGTGGGAAAGCCCTTCAGGGTTTCCAAGGCTCTGATATTCTCAGGGAAAATGAGAAGGAAGAACAGGAGATCAATGAACAGAGTGGTTGTGACAATGAACTTGAACATCCCAGCAGTCGGGAGAGCGGTGCAGGCTCGGGCTGTGTTTTGTTCTGCTGTGCATAGGGTCATGGAGGACTGGGATTGAGTCGTGAGAACCAAATAAGAGCAATCTTTGTGGAAACAGACCACCACATCTTTGCATGCTCAGGCGTCTGGTGGCCTGGAGCTGTTTCTCTTTCAGTTAGCTCTCAGCATTTTACCTCTGCACTACCAGGGCTCCTCTCTGTATGTGTGGATTGACGGCATGTGTTTTCGAGGAGTACAATTTAATCTATAACAGTCCCTTTCAAATTTGGCTTCCTCATAAAATATTCTCTGACTACTACTAAAAATACAAGTCATTCCTTCAAGTCTCATCAACACATCTACATATTTCTTTTCAGATAATAGCTGCTGCTACACACGTATAATCACATATTTATTTTATGTAAACCATCACTCTCCCAACGAGTGTACAAATTCTAAGTGCAAAGGGCCAGTAAATGTCCTCTATTCCTTTTATGCGTTTTGCATCGCAATAACCATTGTGATTTATTCTTTAGTAAACTTTAGTTGCTGGTAAACTGCTTACACAGAGATTGTTTGTCTATAGCAACTATCTGAGGCTGAAAGTTTCCCTATGTGCCCCTCAGTTCTGCATCCTAGGGAGCTGACTCCATTAACAGCTTAACTCAGTTTTTTGCCAGCTATTACTGCTTGCAGCCAGTTTAGCTTGATTCTAACATTGGGAAAGAGAAAATGAAGATTTATTCTAAATAGGTTTATCTATTTGTTAGTAGAAAATAAAATGTATGTATTTTATGGATAAAGTCCTTTTTGTACAGAGTCTTCATAAAAGTCCATGGACTCTTCCAAACAGAGAAAAAATATACTCATCATTTGATGTGTTTAGGAACTTTGACACTATAAATGTTGTCTTTTCCAGACACTATATAATTAGGAATATGTTTTCTTTATCTATAGTTCACTTAATTCAGCATTTTAGCATATTAAACCTGTATTTAAATAATTCTAAACTAATCATGTTAAGAATTCAATAATCCACTATAAAAGTCTTAATAACTTTGTTTTCTTCATCTGCTTTATTATTTTACATAATGACATTTCTTCCTAAAGGTCAGGTCTTTTTCCTATTAGAGGAAATTTACATACTGATCTATTTTTACTTGATTCCTATTTATTAATGAATAGCTGGTATGCAAGATCAAAATGATTAACACAAAACTGACTTTCTTTCAGGTCATCACAAGTGACAAAAAGTAGATATAAAAATCAAAATACCATTTGATTATATTTGTTAGAATTATCTATAGCTTGATATCATGTCCAGTCTATTCCTTAGGGATATCTCATTCAAAAAATTACTTACCAGGAGAAGTTAAATGTACAAAAGTCCAAATGATTTATATAATGCAAGTCCTTTTGTGTGTATTTGACTTTAAGTTCAAATTTCAATGTCTTTCAACTGTCTTTAGAATTGCTAAAAGAAAAAAAAACTTAAATTTTCTAATCTACCAGGAAATAAAATCTTTAGTGGGGCCTATTCTTGATCTATCTTGCTTCTGTGACTCTATCTTATCTATCCTAAATGGCAAAAGTTATAATAGTTATTAGACGAGGTTTTAAGAGGCAAAGGAAGAAAGGGATATTCAGGAGAATTACAGGAGGCCTTTCTTACCCAGGACTACTTTGGAGGCCTTCTGACCTCACCGAGCTTGGCATCCATTTCACCTCCAAACCTCTTTCCAGTTCAGAAAATTTGCATGGTCTTGTTTATAAGAACACTAGATGCTCATTTTCGACAGTAACAGAGCATGGGAATTTTTTTAAAAAGTTTTCAACATGCTATTTCATCTTTGACAACACTGGAGTAGACTGTACCTTAATTTCCCTTTTATCTTCTCTCTTGAAGAAAAACTTGAAGATGTACCAGCATCAAAGAAAGCGACTGGTGAGTTTGTGAACCATTGTTTTTTTATTTTTGTCGTTGCTTCATTCGTAGTTTTCTCTAAAAGCTATATTGTTTCTCTGGCTGTTGTATATAACTATTCTTGATCTAATTCTCAGCATGTCAAAAGCAACACTTATGTGGTAGATTTATTCACTTTTAGGAAATAGTTGTTTTATAGTATTTTCTGGAAACTATATATAGCCTCACAAACTAGAGATGCTGGTTGGACACTGGTTTATTGCAAGGAATCACTAGATGCATTCATTGGCCCATCTGCTTATTGGAAAAATTCTCCCACACTGTCATTTCATCAAATGCTATTAGGATGCCCTTTCTGCAAGCAGAGAGACCAAGGCGTGTTCAAATGATGAGACTGATGGGTTTTTATTTGGAAGATCCCACTTATAGCAACTGAAATAGCAGGGAAGGAGGAAGGAAAAGCAGCAGCCCCACAAAACAGTGACTGGCAGTCAGAAAATTGGATAAAACTAGAACTATCATCTTGAGCAATTTTTCAAGGACTAAGTTTCTTTATCTGTAAATTCAGGTTTAAATTAATTCTGTGGACATTTCCCTGAAGGGCTTCATGGCCTCCTTATTTAAGCTTGGTGTATAATAGATATTCTCTATTGCATTTTTGAACTTGCCCATGGACAACAATAATTCTATGACAATGCTAAGAATTAAGTAAGGGGTAGAAAAATACCATATTTTTGCACATGCAATGCATACATTCTATGGTTTTGGCACTCTGTGTTTTTGCTTCCTCTGTTTTATTCCTATGTGTATCATGCACATTTTATGACTGTACATGTTATTTCTGTGTGTTATTTGGGAAAAATATGATGCTACTATGAGAAAACATTCAAGAGGGATGGTACCTGGGTCTTAAGAAATGAAAGTTGAGATTTATATTGGTTTTAAAATACAGTTTGAAATACCAGATTTTTAGGCAGTTTTACAATTACTTGTTAGGAACAATGCCTGTAAATATTCTTGGGGAAAACGCTTCTCAAATTTTAATGTATAAACAGTGTGCCTGGGGATTTTATGAAACTACAATAAGACAGAAAGGTGCCTGAGAAACCTTGTATGCAAAAATCTCCCAAGACAGGTTGCTGCCGCTGGGGGCTCATAACTTGTCCTTTGCAGAATAGTGTCCGAGAGCCCACTGGGGATCTGATAACAACTATAAGCCTACATTTTCTCTAGAACACACACACACACACACACACACACACACACACACACACACACACATACTCCTTATCATCTTAGGGTTTCGCAGAAAGTTCCGCCAAAAAACACATCTGTGGGCTATAGTTACTAATTTCCAATCTTAAAGAGAAGACAGACTCAAATGTGTAGCTTCAATGTCCCCCTTCCCAGATAAATGCATGGCATGCCTGATCAAGTGAAACAGGCTTTGAGACAGAAGGTGAGAACCAAAGACACAGAATGCCCGTTTGCTACTATTCTTTCATAAAAAAAATAATCATTAAAAAGTTAGGTCCTTGAAAAAATGCAGAATTATTTTAGCCACAGTGCTCTTCAGATAGCCAGACTATCATATAATGACAGCAGATAACTTTTCTCCATAAGTATTTGTCTCAGACAATAATAGGCAGGCAGCCCTCTCAGGCAGTCCTCCAACTTGATCACTGACCTCTAGCATGCCTCATGTTCTTCTTTCCTTAAGTTCTATTTCCCCTCCAGTTCTCCCCACCCCCCCCCCGTGGGTGCTTGTTTTGGTGGGCATCACTGGCCTTGGTGGGAGTAGGAGGCCTAGCCTTGCTCCTGGAGAGCTGCTGCTGGATTTGAACCGCCAACCCTGTGGGCTGCCATCCCGCACACAACCACTATGCCACCGGGGCTCAGCACTTCTCCCCCTTCTAGCTCTTAACTGTGAAATCTTGTAGTGAGAGTCTGACCGCACTCTGAATAAGAACCTAGAATGTAAGCTAATTATAAGAAGGGTAAGCAGATCCCGTTTCTTCCACATTGTGCTTCTGTTTTGACATTCTTAGGCCCCGTATGATAACTGTAAATGTTCAAGGTATTTACTTTCATATTTTTGCATACTAGATGAAACCGAAGACACTTCTTCCACAAAAAAGCAAAAAAGTAAGTTTGTGATTAGACTGAAACTATTGGTTCATTCTATATGAGAGGTGTAGCCTAGGAATTTGAACTTGAGAAGCTCTTATGATGGCAAGTATTTAAAGAAAAAGATTTCTAGCTCAGACATGAGACATTACTTGAAAGTAGGTCATTTATATTTCAAAGAGAAGTTTCTCACATTTTATGTCAGGCAAGAAGCACTTATTTGGAAGAATTACAAAGTAATGACTGAAGTGGCATTTATTGCAAACCATTCTACATAGTTCTGATCCCGAGTGCTCCAGCAGAATCTATGTTTAAATGTGTGTTACTGTCTGCTTTATAATAGGAGAGCTGAAGTGATATGCTGAACTTTTTATATCAAATAGAAAAAAAATTAGAAATAGGCCTCAGCAATTGAATTGCTTAGAAACTCCCTGCTCAGATTGAAAGTACTTTTTGATTTTTTTTCAGACCTATCACAGGCTTTTAACATACAATCTTTGGGACAGTTAATTTAAAAATGCAATCAATGTTCACATGCAATTGCAAAATCCATTGTCCAAGACACCACCTTATTCTAACACTTGAAAATGAAACATTTTCTTCAAATGATAAACCAATATATGCATTAAATAAAATTATTGCTGGACAGACTAAAGGAAGCAACTTTTGAAATAGGTATAGTTGGTTTTTTCCACACATAATGATTTTAGTGTGAAGAACTAGTCATTAATCTGAGGACTTTATGTCAATAGTGGTTTCTAGGTCCGCAAAAAAAATTCTAAAATGTACTTCTACAGGAAATTATTTAAAAGTCTCCTACCATAGCAACTCTCTTCTGCTGTGCAATAATCATTCAGTAAATTATTTTTAAAATACTTATTGAGTGCCTACTGTGTTCCAAATACTGTCCTAGATCCTGTGTCTGCCTCAACAGGTGAGAAAGATGCACACAAGAATCCTCAAAATATCAACTTTTGATTTGATCAACAGAGTCTAAGGATCCTTCTGTGTGTTGGTGGACAATCCATAAGAACAAGCGGTAGAGGCCACTTCACAGCAGTTTCCGATGTAGGCAGCACCACATTCCCAATTGTTAACACCCTGTTAGCCATTTGACGTGATCACATGAACAATTGAAATCCCTTCCTAAAGAATCACTAAAGCATAAATCACAATTCTAGTAAGAATGTACTAATAGCTTCTGTTAGCTTGGGACTGTATATAATAATCCTGATTTCATCTAGAGACGCTTATCCCAAGAGAAAGATATCATACTTGGCAAAATAGAGAGCCATCCAAAGGGAGGGCACGCTCAGTCAAATACATTGGCATGGTGACTGCCGCCATGGACTTCCCCAGAGCAACAATTGTGGAGGAGACAGTGCACTGAGCGGTCTGTTGTGCATGAAGTCATTGTGAGTCAGACTGAGGCCAACTTCTGATAAGGTTCAGCTAATAACTCACTGTCATCAAAGGGATGCTGATTCATAGGGACCCTATTGGACAGGGTAGAACGGCCTGTGCATGTTCCTGAGACTGTAACTCTTTATGAGAATAGATCACCCTGTCTGTCTTCCTGGTGATTTCAAGCTTTGGACGTTCCTGTAAGCAGTCCTATGCATAATCACTAGGGCACCAAAGCTGGTTCAGCTGAGAGGTGTCCTGTAATTATGAGTCAGAATCAGTCCACGGAAGTGAGTTTGACTTAATTCATGGACTCATCATCTTGTGTCATTGACTCTATCATTCCTCACTCAAGCAGACCCAGCTTCAATACCATGTATTTTAGATACCCCCCCTCCCTCTGCAGCCTGTTCAACAGCCCTACTTTGCCTAGAAACCCAAAGGGAAGTGTCACTGCCTTTGTTTGAGGCTTGAACATACAGGAAATCAAAATGATGCAGAGGGTAGAATGATATACATGAGTTCTCCAAACTACTTTCATCACCAAAAGCTCAGTCATTAATCAGGGTCAAGGGCTATCTATGATTTGTTTCATTCTACCTTATGAAGCCCTCGTTTCCTGTGAGGATAGCTATCTTCCTCCTCTCCCACATACCTTCACTTAACTTCACATTGTCTTTCTCCTTCCGGGCCTGTGCTTATTGTCATTCTTGGCCATGTGCAAAAAGCCTGTGGTTGGTTGAAAGAATATCAGTTACTGGGCTAGAAAGCCCTGAAGAGCCAGTAGGCATCTGTGATTTTGAGGAGAGAATAAACCATTCTTAGCCAGGCTGCTGTGGGGGCACTTGGGCTTCTGGACTCCAGAGCTCATGTTCAGACCCGCAGCCCTAGCCTCCCCTGCCGAGTGAACTCTTTTTCGGTGCTGCTGTCAACTCTGACAACAAGGACACCTGGGAGCATTGTCTCTGAGGCACTTGCTTCACTGCAGGAGAGCTCTTGTCTTCTGAGTAAGGGCAAGTGGAAAATCTCAGAACTGTAGAAATCATAAGGCATTTTTCCCCATTAATAAACCCTTAAAAGTCTCCTACTTTACATACTGATGAACCCCTGATACCATGTAAGCCTCTTTGAATATTATGTACATGGATAGAAATAACCTAAGGACTTTCGTACTCTATCCCAGGCAATTTATTTATTATCACTTATCCAGTGTGTCTGAATGCTGTGCATATCAACAGATTCCTATAAAGTAAGCACTTTGACGTTATATGCCAGGCCATTTGTTTATTATCTTTTATTAGTCCTATAAGTGCTTCATGCCTTTTACCTATTTTATTTTCACTACATGTCTATCAAGGCTGTTGCCTTGGTTTTGTAAGTGAGCCTGGAAGACATAGCAAAGGTTGGCATACTGCTAGGAGCCACGGTGCTTTGACTGCATAACTCTTGCTCACGTCCTTGCCACTATGTGGGTTTGCTGCCCTTTCATTCTGTTCCTCCTGAGTTTGGCTCCTTCTAACAATCCACTGTGCTCTCTTTCTCAGCTCCCATCAGTTTCTTCCAGTGCGTCTACTTGGATGGGTACAATGGCTACGGATTCCAGTTTCCTGTCACTCCCGCACACCGCCCTGGAGAAAACTCTGGCAACCCAAGTTCTCCCAGGCAGAAGCATCAAGGACAATAAACACATAAGCACAGCCCTGACGCATAACTATGATTTTGAAAATGGGGTCTTATCTTATACCTATTAAAGTCAAGGTCATTGAAATCGTGTGAATTCACGATCCAGGGAATCGCTTTGAAAATATTCTGCTCTTCTCCTGTATATAGAGAGAAGGGGATAGGAGTTAGTGATACTAAAGTAATTCTTTCAGGGTCTGGTTCTCAAAAATCTCTGTGTGTGCGTGTTTATTGCTGGTCAATGGTGCTGATATTTTTCTATTTCCATTCACCATCGGGTCATATACAATTTATTGTTTACTTAATAAGGTTCTTTTACATGTAATTGGCATAATTACAAAATGAAATTCTGATCTTCCTTAGATGTTAATTTTTAAATGACAACCTAAACTGGTCTAAATGTAAAACACAAGAAAACTATAAACACAATTCCTCATACAGGAATTAGAGTTGTTTTACTAGAAAATTTATGCTAATATCTTAGTTTATTGATGCATTTTTTATCTTAATTGTGGATGTGCTCTAAGAATGTGCAACAGTTGCACCAAAGCCTGTTATAACTTCTTTATGATGCTCTTTTAGAGCTCAGAATATCACTCAAAATTAGATGTGATAAGATGGAGAAGAAATGTTTGATAGATTGTTCTCTAAAATCTGTTGAATTTCAATCGGGACATCCATGCCAGTGTAAACACACTATCCCAATAGGCAGGAAAATTAATCATTTATTTAAAATACAATCAAGTGAAGCCCTAATAGTAGTATCACCTGGGTGAAATTTTATGTTACTCACTGAATCGGAGAGACAGATGCAAACATATGTCATTAACTTCAATATATTTTCCAGCAGAGCTAATGAAGATTTCTTTCTCCAAATAGGAAAACTGTGAATGCCATCAATGTGTTAAAAACTATGCAATCCACGAATGACTTCATGAGACGTCTTGCCTCATTTTACATGATTTGCCATCAGTGCCAATAGCATGGGTGACAAATTTTGAACTACTGGACAAAGTGTCACTGGGAAAGAGGATTGTAATCTTGCCTTTCTTTCATCTCCTCAGTGACATACATACACTCCAGTCTATTCACCTTATTGCTCTATCATCTCTGAAGTCATATCACTCTGACTTTTATCAGATTTAGAGTTGCAGCTCAACTCAGTAACTCAAGAGAATTTGAGTTATCCTTGTTGCTGTTCTATTTGTCTAGAGCCAATACTAGCCAAGTGATTCATTGCCAAGGACTCAATTGCCAGGATTCTTTAGGTCTACCATACAGAGCAATGTTTCACTAACACCTTTGGGCTAGAATATCAGTGACACATGCATTCTTAATAATGGATTTTCTGTGAGTAGAGATGGTTCGGGCCAGATTCTGGTGGACTAGCTTCTTGCCACAAAAGCCAACATTACAATGAACCAAGATAAATGGCACTATTTATGGGGGGACCTAGAAGTGTGTCACTTCAAAATTGATGAGACAGTAAATTCCATAAGATCTTAAGACATCTCTCTATCTCACAGTGGAAATGTGAGTAGGACAGTGGAAATATTATTCCTCACCTCCTCCATTTTGTTCCATCTAATTGGTAAAAACCTGGAGAACAATTATGGTTGCTGTTTCAGATTTCACGAAACTCAGTGGCTTATCCATTCAGTTTTTCATTCAGTGACTACTTGTTGAGTATTTACTCTTTCTAGGACATTGTGTAAGGCACTGAACTATAAAATAAAAGAGATCAAAAGTGAATTTTATGTTCGGTGCCATATCCACACAATGTGTGACTTTAGGGGCTGAGCCCCAGTGGTGTAAGTGGTTGAGTGCAGGACTGCGGCCCGCGGGCTTGGCGGTTCAAATCCAGCAGCGGCTCTCAGGAGCAGCACTGGGTAGCGACCACGACCACCAGAGGCAGTAATGCCCATGCAAAAATAAATAAATAAATAAACAAAAAAACAATGTGTGGCTTTGACTTTGAATAACTTACTAAACATATTTTGTCTGATTCCCAGTGTGTCACTTCTGGGTTTCAAGATAAAGAACATGGTATCTGAGAGAAGTGCTATGAAAACTATGACAAATACCTTATTATGGATATGACATTGAAATAAACTTCAAAATGATACTTTTGGATGGGGCACTAATTTTCCTATAAGTGCCTTTCTAAATAATTTTTGGGTTTTTCCACTCTTGTTATGGAAATAAATTAAAATATTATAAATAAGACATTAAGTGATTTATTGAAACTAGAATTTAGACAAGCCAATTGTAATTAAAATAGTGATGCTTATCTAATTGATTTTACACTTTGATATTAAAACTGTAATTGGCTTGTACTATTCCATCAAATAAAATATAATGATAAATAACCCTTTTAAGCTTGGTGACTTACATTTTACAAAGAAAAATAAAGGGTTGCCTAAAATCTCTGTCTTTATAAATTCCTCTATAATGCATGATGAATTGGTCATTTAATAATTTCTTTTGTGCTCTATGTTTGTTTAATTTGTATGGACAACCATACCTCATTCTAGTACTTATCCATCTTCTCTTAAACACCAATTAATAGATGAGGACCTACAGAGAATAAAACATTTAGCTAATTATATATGTATATATTCTATACAAATACAAATATTTACATGCCATATACAACAAAATATTTTCCATTTCAATAATCTTGACAAGTCCAATTCAATGACAGAAATTACATTCATCATTTTGTTCCCCCATCACCCTAATCCTTTTCAAAATATTTTATTCTTGGTTTTAATAAAATGTGATAACTTATTCAAATGGTGCAAGGCTTTTTAAAAATGAGTTCCAGGAAAATATCTGTGAATGTTTTCATTCTAGATTATTCTTCTCAAAGCACTCCAAGAATATTTCAGAAACTGAAACTGAGTAGTCAGTACCTCAGAATATTGATTGATTTTATTGAGAAAACGCACCCATAATCCTGTGTAGCCCCAAATGGTGATGTCTCTGGTAGTACTGTATTTAACCTCTGTCAGTTGTGAAGTGACTAAGTCATGGAAACTCTACAATGCTTCCTTCCTTAATGGTTTTCACTCCCACCAAATGACTGTATGGGGGCACGCAGATAAGGTGTGTAGAAGACTCTAACTCAAGGATTCATCGATTTCATCAAGCTACTGTATTTAAAGTGAACCATCTCAGAAGCAGAAACAGAGAATTCAACAGCCAGCAAGAAAGAAGAACCAGGTCTGAAGCATGTCTGATGGAGGTAGCAGAGGAGCATCACACAGACTGTGAGGCAGGGTCAAGCTTCACCGCACATTGAAAGAGTAAGCCTGCAGAATGAGGCCCTGGAGCACTTAGCAATGCTAGAGAACCTTTATAACATTTGCTTGAATCAGCCCAAAGGCTAAGGAGCTGCATGGCTGAGAGTCTGAGCACCAGAGAGAGACATGCCTGCCACCATGGCTGAGACAGAGGATTGTATCATTTTTTTTTTATTTTAACCTGGTAACTCTCCTCTGTGTACCCATTGTAAGAGATCGCAACTGGTTTTTAAAAATAGGATAAGGAAGGCTGGAGGGTGGGGGCATATCTGAGTGTGGGGGCATGCCTCATAGGAATCACCTATGGGCTGTTGAGTTAGAACCTTCTTCAATCTTGGGTAGCAGGTGGGGTGAGACATGACCTCATTATTTCCTCAGGGGTCTTGGCAGCAGATTTGTCCAATGTAATACTTATCTTGATTTTTTAACTTGATTTTTTACTGCTATTTTCATGAATGTTGATCATGAATTCAAGTAAAAAGAGATCCTTGAAAATTTTCATTTCCTCAGTTTTCCATGATGTTGAAAACTTTTATAATATTTGTATTGAAGACTAATCCATGCAAAAGACTGAAACTTCTAATTTTATCAGTAAATGCTTCAAATCCTCTTCCCTTCCATCAAGCAACGTTGGACTACCTGTGCCTTGCAGATTGTGAATTAGTCTTTCTCCAATCCTGCAACTGTATCATGCTTCATATATTACAGCTACTCAAGTTGTTTGCACAGCATTCAGACTAATAGTTGCAGGGGAAATAGATGACAATGCCACTCACCTTTCCTGATATTAAAACGTGTCATTCAGTTCTCTTCCAATGACTGCCTCTTCGTTTATAGGCATAAATTCAGGTATTCTGAAATGCACATTTTTGCACTGCTATCTATAGTTGATTGTGACTCACAGAATCAAAGGCTTTTTGCAGAGCAATAAAACAGATTGTCTCTTCTTTCTGCCTAGATCTATCTAAGAGAAGTATGCTCCAAATAATAATCCTCCAAAACCTCTTGATTTGGGACTGCCTTCTATTCATACACTGTTGCAATAGTTGTTAAATTAACTTTATCAAAAGTCGACTTGCATTTCATATTGTGTTTGATAATTTCTGCTCCGTGTTAGATCATGTTTCTTTGTAATAGGTGCAGAGAGGTTTCTCTAACAGTCTGTGGTCCTGGCTTTCTGATTTAGTAACACAGATGAGCGGGCACTTCAAGAATTGCCCTGTTTGCAAAAACGCCCCAATTGGTGTCCCTCCAATTCCTGAAGTCCTGATATTCAACAGTGCCTTCCATTTACCTGGGAGGTCTTTCATGACCATCAATTCTTGATCATAAGTTGCTTCCTGAAATCAATCTATTCTTTTGGGTATAATGCTGATGTGCTTTCCTTTCATCTTCTTATGCTACCTGCATCATAGGATATTTTTTGTATTTTTTTAAAATTATTTTATTGAGGGCTCAGACATCGTTTTTCACAATATATGAATAAGCAGACTGTGTCAAGCACCCTTGGCATCGTTCAGTTTTTGTCTTGAGAATATTTCAATATCGTCACCAGAAATGTGAATCGTTCCCCATCAGTTCTTTCAGATTGAGAAAGACTGAGAGCGTTCTTCCCACTTGGTTTTCTACCTCCTAGTGTTGCACATTCTCTTATTCTTGTTGGCTAAAGTGATCCTTTTAAATATCCCATTCAGCTCTTCTAAGCCATATATATTTATGGGTATATATGCTAATTTCAGAATGTATTAGTCTTGTTGAAAATCAAAATGATATTACAATGTGTGGATACAACCTCTCTTACTATTCTGTTTTCTCAGTGCTTCAGCTACACCCTCAACTAATACATTTCCTGTCTATTCCTCCTACACAAATGTAAACTCATATAGGAGGAGCTTCAAAAGGTAATGGAAAAATAAAATTAAAATATACTGAAATTTTTCCACAATACTTCTGAAGGGCCCCCCAGCCCTCTGTATAGTCTTATAGGGAGCCTTGGTAATGCAGTGGTCTTAGCATTAGGCTGCTAACTAAAAGGTTGGCAGTTTGATCCAACCAACCACTCAGGAGGAAGATGAGTCTGCTGCCCATAAAGATGCGTCTACAGCCTCGGAAACCCCAGGGATGAGTTCTTCCTCTGTAGCGTCTCTAGAAATTGGTGTCAATTGACAGCTGTGGGTAGAGTTTTCTTTTTTTCTCTTTAAATATTCTTATTTTGTTATTTTAGTATATTAGTGTCTATGTTGTAAAGATATTTGTACATTGTGACTGTTAAGGATTAAATCAATTAGACACGCCCATGAAAGAGCAGGGTTGGAACCTAACCTCCAAACCCGTGGACAGCTGAGGACGCCTGTGTGGGGGTGTGCCCTTTCATATAAGAAAGAAACTGAGCCGGGTTGAGCCCCTTGTCTGTTTCTGGAGCTGGAGCTTACTCCTGGTTCCTAGGTTTCCTCTCATGTCACCTACTCATCTCAGAGAGCGTCAGTTAACTAGTCTTTAGCATATTTCGGGTCTGTTTACCTCTGCATTTGACAGCCTGTGTCTGCAGATGCCTCGGCTCCATCATGCTGCTTCCTGCTCATCCACCTCCACATCCCAGGAGTCACCTGACTTGAACCAGGCTGGACTTAGTTGTACAATGGTGTAAGACATTTCTCAGTGTAAACCATTCTACATGTAAGCACATGTGGATTTGTTTCTCGAAAGAACATATGTATAGCTAACATGTATAGCTTAACATGTATAGCTTGCTCTCTTCACAATGAATCCTGTAATTGAAATATGTATACATGTGCATATATTTATAAATTTATGCACATGTATACAGATATAAAAATAACATAAATATATTTTATATATATTTTACCCTGACATGCCTCATGCCTCATGAGCTAGGAGCCCCTATTCGAATTCTAGAATATTAAGAGAAATCCAGAAGCCAGTCATGTGTTTTCCAACCAGTTCTCTCCTCAGGTAATCATGATGATAATCTCCATCAACCAAGGATTGTTTCAGTTCCTTCCATCTTTCATGTGAATGGACTCATAAACCATGCGACACTTTGGTACCCAGGTTCACCTCTCAGTATTATGGATAAAAGATACCTTTGTTTGGTTGCTGATCAAAGACTATACCCTTCAGAATAGATTGCAACTCAATATAACGAATTTTTAATACCTTCACAACTGGACCAATAAGCATGCGATTAAAAAGGAGGAGAGGCTGAGCCTCGGTGGTCTAAGTGGTTGAGTGTGGGACTGCACCCCGCTCGCTTGGCGGTTCAAATCTAGCGGCGGCTCTCAGGAGCAGCGCTGGATAACTCCCATGACCACCAGAGGGCAATGATGCCAAAAAAAAAAAAAAGGAGGCGAGAGATTGAAGCTGTCAAATATGTTATTTTAGGTTCACAATCAATGCTTATGGAAGCAGACGTCAAGAAACCAAAGGACACACTATGTTGGGTGAAACTGACACACAGGACCTCTTTCAGGTGCTAAAGACCCAAACCATGGATTGTCTGTGGCTTGATGTACCTGTGAAAGCTGGACAAGGAATGAGAAGACCCGAATTGGAGCTGCCAGAATGGAGGGATGGGAACAAACTGGTTACCAACCAGAGTATTGGAGACATGACTATCGAAGATCGAAGTGCTAAACCTGACTTGAAAGAACCTGGCTTCTTGATCCTCCCTGATACACATGAGACCTGATCTGGTTTTCAATTTTGTCCGTGTTGTTTTCAAATTGGGGTTTATCTCGAAAATAGTTTGCAATTGTGGATATCCCTGTTGAATTTTTGTTATGTTTTTCTGTTTTCTGTCTATGACACCCAGCATCAATGACATTTAGAGAAAGCAAGTAAAATGAAGGTTCCCAGGTGGGTAAAGTGGGTGAGAGGGGGTAAAGGGGAGCTGATATCAATGAGTTCAAGTAAGAAGAGAATGTTCCGATCTTGGTTATAGTTGTAAAATGCTTTTTGATGTGACTGAACTATGGAATAATATCTCTCTATATTAGCTCCCATTAAAATGGTTTTGAAATAAATAAATAAATATATATATAAATGTTTTCAGGTGGATAAGAATATTGCCCACATCTTTTTGCAGGATGAATGATATTTTCAAACCAGTGTTTTGTTTTCTACTTCAAGATATTAAAATATTAAATACACATTTTATAATATATCATTTTGAATAATGAAGAAATTATGTCTGCATTGCAAGTACCTGGAAATAATGCAAACACTAAATCTCCTCATGAGACCTGTGAAAATTATTTTCATGAAATAAAAGTGTGTAGAATCGGGCTGAGCCCCGGTGGTGTCGTGGTTGTGCGCGGGACTGCGGCCCACTGGGATGGAGGTTCAATTCCAGGAGTGGGACTGGGCCTCCTACTCCCACCACCAGAGAGCAGTGAGCACCCCCCCACCCAAAAAAAAAAGAGAAAAGGCATTATTTGTACACAGCATCTGGTACAGTCTGTCTTTTAAAAAATAATTTGAGAATTTTTCTTATTGTTTTAAAGAATTAAACCACTTGAATTTAATGTCATTATATTAAATGGCTACAGTATATCTGAGAGAAATTTTCTCCCTTCTAACTTCTGAGGAATATTTTTGCTATACTTTTTCAACAAAATTTTTTGGTACAAAAGTCCATGTATATGGATTTTTATCCTTCAATATCCTTCACCAAGAAAGAGCATAATTCAAAGTCATCAATTCTTTCTCAATCTTCTGTATTAGCTGTCCAGTTTTTGCATGCATTTTAAGTGCACAATAGTTCTGAAATGACACCATGGCTGGAAGCAAAAAGTATAAAAGTTATTTTCTTTGTCACAGAGTATGTCTAGCAGCAACATCATATGGTAGACCTGTGCCTTTAGTGTGTGTGTGTGTGTGTGTGTGTGTGTGTGTGTTTCTCTCCCTAGGAAAAGTCCTATGAAGCCATTTTACAGGGGAGTTGCTGAGTAGAATGTCACACACAGAAAAAATGAGTGGACATGGCAAGCAAGCATTTGAAAAGTTACTTAATATCTAGGTCAATGAGGACTTGCAATTTAAGGCAACAATATGAAATTGCCAGCATAAAGACTGTCCTTCCTAATGCAAAGAATCACAGTTCATTCTTTTTTACCTATTCTGACACCAACCATTCTTCCCATGATATCTAGGCTCAGTAATTTCTTGCAGTGGTCACTCAGCACTCAGAAACAATACTCACCTTTAAAGAGGTGCATTGTCATTGTTGCGAGGGGGCCACCAAGCAGCTCCTACACACATTGACTCTATCTAAACAGAAGGAAACACCACCAGTCCTGAGCAACCCTCACTCTTGCTCTTATGTGTGAGCCCAGCAGTGCAGTCATTGTGCCAAGCCATCTCTTCAAAGGTGTTCCACTGTTTACTTCCTCTCTATGCTACAAAGTATGACTCCCTGTTCCAGGGACTGGGCTTTCCTGACAGCATGTACAAAGCACCTGAGACAAACGCTAAGAGGGATTCTGGCGGTACTGCTTCCACCACCAGAATTTGTTCTTTTGGCAATCCATGATACGTTCAATAATCTTCCCAAGCTCCGTAATTCCACCACATCAATTCGTCATCAGTCTTCCTTATGCAATGCTCAAGTTCCACATGTGTATTAGGCAACTAAAAATACTCTGATTTGGGCCAAGCACACTGCAGTCCTCAAAAGAATGTCTTTGCATTTCAGCACTCTGAGGAGGTCTTGTGTGACTGATTTACCCAATACAACACATCCTTTGATCACTTGACTGCTGCTTCCATGAGCAGTGACTGGGGATCCAAACAACATGAGATTGTTGACAACTTCAACCTTTTCTCCATTTATCATGATGTTACCGATTGGTCCAATTTTGAGGGTTTTGGTCTTCTTCACATTGAATTGTAATCTATCCTAAAGGCTGCTTATCAGCAAATTCTTTAAGCACTCCTCACATGAAGCAAGCAAGATTGTGTCATCTGCATATCACATGCTGTTAATAAGCTTTCCTCCAATTCTGGTGCCACGTTCTTCTTCAGATAAGTCAGCTTGCTGATTACTTGTTCTGTATGCAGATTAAGTAAGTATGGTGAGAAGACACAATCCTGAGGCACACATTTCCTGATCTTAAACCATGACGTATTCTCTTGGCACAGAAAATTGCCTTTTGATCTTTGAACAGATTCTGCGTGAGTACAATGGAGTGCTTTGGAATTTCCACTATTTTCTAAGCTATCCCTAGTGAGTTATGATACACACCATTGAATATCTTGGCATAATCAATAAAATACAAGTAAGCATCTTCCAAGTATTCTCTGTTTTGACCCAAGATCCACCTAACATCAGCAAGGTTATCCCTTGTTCCACATCTCTCTTGAATCCTCAATGAACTTCTGGCAGCTGACTGTCAATGTACTACCACAACTGTTATTGGATGATATTCAGCAATTTTTACTTGCATGTGATATTTTATAGCTTGTGTACTCTATTGGGCTCCCTTTCTTTGGAATGGGAACCAACATGGATCTCTTCCCATTAGTTGACCAAATAGTTGTCTTCCAAATTTTCAGACATAGACAAGTGAGTTTTTCCAGCACTCCATCAGCTTGTTGAAACATGCCCACTGGTATTCTAGCAATATCTACAGTCTTGTGTTTCGTTATCGCATTCAGTGCTGTGCAAACCCATCCATAAGCACCATTGGTTCTTGTTCAGATGCTACCTCCTGAAATAGTGCAATGGCTCTTGGGGGATGGAGAGGGCTGAGCAGAGAGTCTATGTTTTACTTACATCCTTTTTTGCTGCTTCCTGCATTATTCAATATTATACCTATAGAACCTTTCAATACGATAACTAAGGCTTGATGTTTTTTCTTTAGTTTTTTCCGTCTAAAACATGTGTCAGGTGTTTTTACTTTGGGGTTTTCTAACTCTAGGATTGTGCACCTTTCATAATAGCATTCTACTTTGGCTACTCAAGCTGCCATTTGGAATTTCCAGTTCAGCTTTTTGATTTCATCATGTTTTTCATTTACCTTTGCTACTCTATGATTAAGAACAAAATTTCAGTCCCTTCTGACATCTGATTTGGTCGTTTCTTTCCTTTCTGTCTTTTTAATGGCCATTTGCTTTATTTATGTATGATATTCTTGATCTCCTACCACATCTCTGAAGATTGGCTGTCCTTAGTGTTCAATATAGCAAATATGTTTTTGAGATGGTCCAAAATTCTGTAATTTGGGAGTAACACACTCAAAGTTGTATTTTTTGCTCTAATGAACTTGTTTTAAATTTCTTGGTCTACAACTTGATCTTACATGTGAGCAATTGATGATCTGGTCTGGTTTTAGCTGCTGATATTAAGCTTTTCCTTCCTGTCTTCCCAGAGATGTAGTCAATTTGATAGCCAGATATTCTATCTGTGTAAGTTCCATTTGCATTGTTGATAAAAAGGTATTTGCTATGAACAAGTTGTTGGTCTTGAAAAATTCTATCATGTTGTCCAGCTTTGTTTCAATTGCCAATACCAGATTTTCCAATTATGATTCCTTCCTTTTTGTTTCTAGCTCTTGCATTCCAACTGCCAATAATTATCAAAGGATCTTGATCTCAGGTATTATCAATTTATGATAGAAAATATTGATATAATTCTTCAACTTCTTCATCATTAGCTTTACTTGAATTATAGTTGTGTTGATCAATTTCCTTGAATACAGATAAATAACAATTCTATAACAGCATTATACTTCAAGATAGATTTTGAAATGTCCTTTACAACAATGGATACAATGTCATACTTGTTAATTGTGTCATTCCCAAGATAGTAAACTATGTTTTTCTGATTCAAAGTAGTCAACACCAGTTGATTTCAGTTCACTAATGCCTGGATATCAAATTTTATGTTCCATTCCATTTTTAACAAGTTCCAATTTTCCTAGATTTATACTTTGACCAGTTCAAATTCTGATTACTAATTACTATTTCCACTCTTGTTTTTTTCTCATTTTGAGTTGTGCTCCATCATCAAATAAAGATCTGGAAGGCTTTTCTCTCACTGACTTTACTCTATCTTACCACCATGGTTGACTTTATGTTGAAGGCACCTCCTTCACAATCTTAACTTGACTTCCTTCTGACCCCAAGAGCCCATCCTCTGGCACAGTCTCTGACAATGTTCTGCTTAGAGTCGTCACATCTTTAGTGTGTGACAATGTTTCAACAAACACCAAAATTACCACAGTAAAAAAACAAAACTGAAATATAAGTGGTATATTATGGAATAGTAAAGGATTATATGGGAAAGATATTGAGCAACATGGAAAATGCATATTTTTGAAGTACAGTGCTGTCAGAAATAAGGTGATATGCAAGCATCTACAAGAATAGCCAGTATCTTCTACCCTGAGGCAGAAGAAACACAGAATATATCAAATTAAAAAATAGAACATGGAGTCACTATACAAAAAGATATTTTATCAGTGCCCAACAATTTTAGAAAATTATTTGATCATGAAACAATAGTTTTTGAAAAAGAAGTTAAAACTCATTTAAGGTAATGGTTAAAAAGGGGCTCCAGAAATTGGTAAAATACTGATTTCTTTACAAGGTTCCAGGATGGTCGGCCCAACTATGAAGCATGCTGTCCTTCCTAGCTGTCACAAGGCCCTCTGGGGACAATACTGGAGACACAAGGTTGAGATTGCACCCGGTCTGACGCTCCCCTACTCCCTGCCCACACACAGCAAGGCAAAACACTAAGAGTATGTAGTAGGGCAGCAGGGCAAGTGAAGCATGGAGGTCCCTAGGAAGACTTTGGGGCCTGGCATAACACTCCATCAGACTCAACTGGAGGACACTCCTAGAGGTCAACAAACAGACCTTGAACTATTTATAGGTTTTTATTACTTTTATTTTTTATTTATATAATTTTCCTGGACGTTTTGTTATTGTTGTCATTGTTTTGTTTTCTTTTGTTACTTCGTCTTTCTATGCCTAGTTTTTTGTGCATATTATTTATTATCTTTGCAGATCTATCTCTATAAGATAGGCTAGAGGAGAAAACAATGGGATGAGTTGTTCCAGGGGAACATGGGAGATGGGGGGGGGGGCAGGCATGAGGGAAAGGAGGTGGTATTGACTAATCCAGGGACAGAGGAACAACAAGTGATCCAAAATCAGTGGCAAGGAGGGTGTGAGAGGCCTGGTAGGGACTGGTCAAGGGTAATGTAGCTAAGAGAAATTACTGAAACCCAAATGAAGGCTAAGCATGATAGTGAGACAAGAGGAAAGAAATAGAAGGAAAAGAGCATTTATAGAGCTCTAAATATAGGTGTTACATAGCTAAATACATTTATATATGATGATGGGGAAATATACCTACCTACATACATACACACATACATACATATATATATATATATAGTCTTAGTATTAAGATAGCAGATGGACATTGAGCCCCCTCAAGTACTTTCATGATCTTCCCCTTCCCGACATGATCGCTGAAGACAAATGTGTGATAAGCAAATATAGTGAATAAAACCGATGGTGCCCGGCTATCAAAAGATATAGCGTCTGGAGTCTTAAAGGCTTGAAGGTAAATAAGCAACCATTTAGCTGAGAAGCAACAAAGTCAACATGGAATAAGTGTACAAGTCTGTGTGATCACACGGTGTCAAAAATATAAGGTGTCAAGCATCAAAAAACTAAAAATTATATCATTATAAATAAGGAGTAGTATAGATTTGGGACCCAAAGCCCAGTGGTACATCCCCTTACAGAAGAGTCATGGGAAGGAAACAAACCAGTCAGAGTGCAGTGTAGCAATAATGAAACATACAGCTTTCCTCTAGTCCTTCAATGTTTCCTCCCCCTCCCTACACCAGTATCATGATCCTTCTTCTCCCTTACCAATCCGGCTAGACCACAGGATGTACACTGGTGCAGATAGGAACTGGAAACATGGGGAATCCAGGAGAGACAATCTCTTCAGGACTAGTTGTGAGAGTGGCTATACTGGGAGTGTGGTGGAAAGGTGGGGTAGAGAGGGGGGACTGATTATAAGGATGTACAACCTCCTCCTTCCCTCCTCTCTCCTCAGGACTGTCAGATAAGATAAGCCTATCTTATCTAGATAGACCAATAAAGACAATAGCAGGGAAATGAGTGAAGGGAGACATCGACAGTGTAACATATGACAAAATAATAAAAATTTATAAATTATCAAGGGTTCATGTAGGACAGGGGTGGGGAGGGAGTGGAAAAATTAGGAGGTGATACCAAGGGCTTAAGTAGAAAGGAAATGTTTTGAGAATGATGAAGGCAACAAATGTACAAATGTGTATGACATACGATGGATGGATAGATGGATTGTGATGAGGTGTATGAGCCCCCAGTAAAATTATTCTTTTTAAAAAGGGCCCTAGAATTGATGAAATATCTCAACAATCAAATGGTTGCTCACCTAATTTTTAATATGGCTACCTGACCAAATGTCTACAAAAGATCCACATGAAAAGGTGATCCCACAGGATGTAGAAATTATTGAACAGCATCACCAGACCCAAAGTCAAATTCACTGTTCATACTTTAATTCCACTCAAAGTGAATTCATCGAACAGAATTGAGCTACTGTGTAAGATTTTCAAGTCTGTATATCTATATATGCGCATCCTGCTGCATGCTTCTTCCATGGAGAAGCTCATGGGCTAAACCTACTGTTCTATCCATTAGAAGCTGAACTGTTACCAGAATACTACTTTGTTAAAGATCATCTAAAGCTGAGTGCAATAATACATGGAAATTCAAGGCAGATTCACAAAAGAATGTGAAAAAAGGAAGATCATTGCTGATGTCAGACTGATCTTGACTAAAAACAGAGACAATCAGCAAGATGTTCACATATATTTAAAATAGACTACAAAAACACATTTTACATAGTGGATCATAAAAATTTGTAGATAACATCATGAAGAATGGGAATTGCAGGCCATTTTATTATACTCGTGTAAAACCTATACATAGACCAAAAGGCAGTCATTCAGACATAATACATGGATACTGAATTATTTACAATCAGAAAATATGCATCTTAAGATTATGTCTATTCATTATGCTTATTTAATCTCTAGTCTATGTAGATAATATGAAAAGATGGACTACATGAAGAAGAAATGCACCATGATTTGAGAAAGACTAATTAGAAACATGCAACATATCTATAACACAACCATGCTTACTGAAAGGGAAGACGACTTCAAACACTTGTTGATAAAGAGCAAAGATTACAGCTTCAGTATATTGTTTTATATAAATAAAACGAAGATATTCACAATTCATTTGAATAGGAGCTATTTTGATAAATATAGAAAGCACTGAAGCTCTCATCAAGGCTTTTATTTTGCTACAATTCAAAATTATGACTGAGTAAGCTGCAATCAAGAAATAACATTGCATTGGGGAAAATCTTCTGAAAAAGAATTACTTAAAGTGGTAAGACGCGAAGATGCCACTGACTCAAACCATGGTATTTTCGATTGTCTCCCAAGCATGTAAAAGTGGGACAATAAATAAAGACTATAGAAGGGATGTTTTGGGCTGAGCCCCGGTGGCGTAGTGGTTGTGCGTGGGACTGCGACCCACTGGGATGGAGGTTCAATTCCAGCTCACAGGAGCAAAGGCTGGGCCTCCTACTCCCACCACCAGAGGGCAGTGATGCCTAAAAAACTAAAATTCAAAAAATTCAAAAAAAAAGAAGTGCTGTTTTTGGATTATGATCTTTGTAAATAATGTCGTATGTGTATGGACTGGCAGAAGAGTGAACAAATCTATATTTGAAGAAGCACATCCAGAATATTCAGTGGAATCAAGAATGGTAAGACCTTCCCCCAAGTCCTGTGGACATCTTATCAAGAGGGACTAGTACCTACAATAGTACATAATTCCTAGTTAAGTAGAGGATAATCAAACAACAAGAAGGTTCTTGACTAGATGGAATGACACAGTGGCTACTATGATAAGTTCAAATATAGAAAATATTTTGAGGATGACACAATGTTGGCAGTTTTTTATTTAATGTTTATTTTTGTCACACATAAAGTGGCTAATACTTGGAACAACTCCTCAGCATCTAATAATAACAATATTGGTACCTTGAGAGGAATTTATTGCTCATGTTATGATAGGCATACTCATTTCATGAGACTAGAATAACTATCAAGGATTTATTACAAATATAATTCAGAAGCAAAGTAACATGATTTTGATATAATTTGATTTGTGATAGAAACTGGCAAGTAATTGGCATGAGTGTGATATCATGTAAAATATATTTGAAAGTGGTGCCATTTTAATCAATATATCCACTTCAGTTTCAGCTCAGAGACAATAAATTAAATATTTAAAATGTTTATAGTGATTCACAAAGCAGAAGATTACTAGAGGAATTTTTTTTGGGGGGGGGCGGGCATCACTGCTTTCCAGTGGTGGGAGTAGGAGGCCCAGCCCCACTGCTGGAATTGAACCTCTGTCCCAGTGGGCCACAGTCACGCACACAACCACTAAGCCACCGGGGCTCAGCCCTAGAGGAATATTATTAAAGATATTTTATTAGTAATGAGGGTGATAGTTCAGATTCTGTGTTAATTTGGCTGGACCAAGATTCTCAGTGGGCAATTACCAGTTATTATTAGCCCAATTAATGAGTCTTATCCAAGCCAAGTTAACAGAAAATCTCTACTAATATTACTCATCTAAAAAATCACACACACATTTATATTCTAAAGAAACTCTCCCTTTGCTTGCCTCATTGCAAAAATCCATAGTTTATTTATATTTCTTTTTCAATGCATGTATCTCTGCATCCAAATCTAAGGTAAAACCAAAAATCCTTGACATTCAGTCGATTTTGACCTATTGTGATCCTAGAGGCAGAAGTGTCCCATAGGGTCTCAGGGGTTGTAACTCGTCAGAGAAGCAGATTGTGATTTCTTTGTCCCATAGACTGGCTCTGGGTCATCATACCCAGTGGTTTGGTTGGCCACCATGCCACCAGTACTCCTGCATAAGGCTAGATAGTCACTTCTGATTATGCAATCAGTTTTAAGGGCAAGTGGAGTTTATTTTACTCTTTTTTAAAGATGCCTCTATTTCTTATCTCATTTGTTCAATATAGTTACACTATTAATACTCTGTCTACACTTGATCTGGTAAACTTATTAATACATCATTCACACTGAGTATATAATTGGGGAAAAATACCCCTTGTCTTTTTGTTTTTTCAATTGGTTTACCAGTACCAGTTGCTACTAACTTCATTCTAACTATGACAGCACTTTGTGTTTCATGCTAAGATTATGATTCTTTGGCTTTTGAATGGCTAGTGTTTCTCCAAGTCATCTCAGAGTGAACTGGAACCTCCAACTATCTATCTGTTAGCCACTGAACTGGCTAACCAGTTGATCCAGTCAAAGCCTCCTTCATTGAGATAGATGTGTCCATTTGCATTGACATGCTCAGATGGGCCATGTCCCATTATTAGCTTATTTTTCCTTAGACCTCTGAAAATCTATGATAAAAATACTCCCCAGTGAAATCTAAAAGCCTTATAGTAGAACTTATGAGACTTTGAAGCCATGCACACTCAAATCCCAGTTCTGAGTCTATCTTACTATCCTTTTGACTTTGGGAGATTCACTAAGGACTCAATATCTGATAGTTTTCTTTCTCTGTGTCATTGTTTTGCTAAGTCTGTTTCCAAGTTGTCTTGTTTTATGGGTCTAAATAAAGCATAGTAAGTAACACATTGTGAATGGATCCCAAGTTTATCCAATCTTACAGTATTAACTTGCAGATGGGCTTTGGATCTCCACTACTTCCCCACCCTTCACATTGATTTTGGTCCCTTGAGGATGTCAAAACTGCTGTTTTAATATGCTGTACATCAGAGAGCAGAATTTGGGGAGAAAGATTTAGACAGATTGAAACACTGCCTTCAGAAACATATAAGTAGAGGTGTTCATGAGATTATGTCACAGGGAAATAGTTAATTTTTGATATCTTTGCTTAATAAAGGGATCTAGTATTTTGTAGCCATACTTACTGACTTCTTCAAATATTTTGAGAACCAGTCTTGTCATAAGAGGGGTTGGGGGATAGTGATGTTATGTAGTAATTTTTCCCATAGCATAGGCCCAAAAGAGTTTAATTTTTGCATTAAATGAGGTTCCTGATGTAAAAAAACAAAAGAATATGGACATCCATCAGGCTACATGCTTACATGTGGGACCTTATACATTATTTTCAGGAGAAAAATTAGTATTAAATATATTCTTCAATTTTTTTGGATGGAAACCAATTGTAGAATAAATAATGATATTTCCAAACTTCTTGAGGAAAACTAATCCAGTTCCATCCATCTATCCTCCCAAAGTTTGAGGCTAAGTCCTTGCTCTTTAACTTTTACCTTCCAGAGATGCTCAGTTTCTTGTCTGTGCTGTCCTTCCTATCAAGCAGGCAGCACCACAAAGCATCTACCTAATGATGTTTTTAAGAAAGTGAATTTAATTTTGTAATTAAATTTGTAATTTTCTGGTCCCTTGCAATTCATTGCCTCTGATGCCATCTCCTAAAAACACCTCTTTCTCCTTCTTTAGCTCAATTTCGACAGAACTGTGGGAAAACACTATTATGCTAATGAGGAGACTGAAAAGTGGCTTCTTAAATTAAATTAGCAAACACATCCAATTACTTTGCAACCATTTTGAATTTAACAAGAAAAATCATTATCGGCATAGAAGAGATAAGACATAGCTTTTTTTATTTTGTTTGTTTGGAGAGTTTTTCCTGATACTTCTTTGGAAAAGCACTCATCTGTGCCAAGAAGTTCCCCATCAAAAGGATAAATAGTAGAATGGTCAAAGTCAACATCTCTAAATGGAAACCTGGCATAATAGAATTAATGAGTCAGCCTGTCTCTCAATTAGATGACTATCAAGTTATAACCCTAGCTGGCACCTTTAGCTATGAAAATGATGTCCCAAAATAGCTGCACTATCACATTTTTCTATAAAAGTCAAGCTGTGCTATTTTCTTTAAAATACCCTTGTTCATTTCTTACAGAAGTGGGCTAGTTATGAAATTTGGAGATTTCATGTCTTAATTTGGGTCTTTTAATAAAAAATCATATGCAGTTATCTGACATTAATTAGTTTTACAAATATTTGAGGAAGTCAATAAGTATTTCTACAAAATGCTAGACCCCTTTTTTAAGCAAAAATACCAAAAGTTAACTATTTCTCCATGACCTAACCTCATGAACATCTCTATTTACATACCTCTGAATGCAGTGATTCAATCTGTCTAAAACTTTCCCAAAATTTCTGCTCTCAGATGTACAGCGTATTAAAATAGCAGTTTTGACATCCTCAAGGGACCAAAATTTTGTTACCTGTAAAAGTACTGAGTTTGTTTTAGTCTTGGCAACAAGATAAACTCCAAAGGAATAAGACCAGGGTGGTAAGACAGATGGATTAATGTTTCCCAATGAAATTATTATGGGCCAGACCTTGCTACCATAAAAGACCAAGCAGGTGCCATGTTGTGATCAAAGAGTAAAATTTTTGGCACAACTTTTCTGGCCTTTTCCCCCAATAAAGTTTTGAATTTTCTTGAAATTTCTTAATAAACCCCATGATCATCCGGTCAGAGCTGGTGGAGTGGTACAGGAGCTTGTAAAAGTGAGATATTTAAGATATGCTTAATCTCCACCTTCTTGGGCCCAGTCTTGTATTAATTTAAGTGAAACTAATTGGTACTTCAAAACCTCTAAAATAGTCACAGTCACACACACATACAAACACACAATGAACCTAGAATAGAATGTGATTAATTCTAGTTTCTGCTGTATAAAAGAAAGAATTAGTAACTTTTAAAAGGAAACCTGATGGTGGTAAGATAGAAGACAAGGCAATATTCGATAATTCAAGAGAAAAAGAAAAGTATCCAGAGAAACCTTAAACATTGCAAGTGTGCATAATTTGATGATATTTTTAAGGACCAGCAAGAAGAACTGCATGGTTTACATAGAGGGAAAGGGATGAGAATTAGGGTCCTGAAATAATCATTCAACAATGGTACCATGATTTCTGTTTGGGGTAACTGAGTATAAAATTTCTGGTATGAAAACACTGATGGGCATCAAATTTCTGTAAAATTCAATTTCAGTAGAAATAAATGTCCACAGGACATAGCAGAATGTCTAACTACTGAAATGTCAAAGAAGAGAAGCTCATCCCCTGTTAGAAATGAAAAAAAGGAGTCTTACTGTTGAATAGTACAGATTGAGATAGGCAAGACTAAGTAAAAATATAAAATGTTGTACTATCTCCTCTCTGCTATCAGTTGTGTACAAAGAAAACTAAGGAAAATCAGACCAAACCTCCGAAGTTTATTCCATCCTATGGCAGGAGTCTTATTGGTCATTGTATGCTGTGGAGCAGCTAGTGGATTTGAACTGGCGGCCTGCAGTTAGCAGTTCAGTGAGTGACTTCATGGACCACTAGGCCTTCCTGAAGGAAAGTTAGGAGATTAATGATTAATTCAACATCAGTGTTGGAAATCTTTTAAATATGATGTTTGGCCTTTCGACGAGGTAGGACTGCATTTTACTCCTAGGTAAATGATGATAGGCAGTTCGTTTATGTATAATTTTTCTTGGAATAAATTGTTTATATCCTTATCTTTTGCTTCCTGTGAATGCATGTTGATCCTGCCATTCAAGTAATGAGATGAATATTGTCATGTTTTTAACTTTCATTCTGCAGGATCAATGACATCATTTAACTGACTAAGCTAACCAGTGACTTACAGAAAGGACTTAAAAATGAACATCCCACTTGGTTTACTAAAGCAGATATTTTCTTCTGCCAACCCTAATTTTTGAAAGCATCTTTCTTTTTGTTTATTTCTTTCAAATACTATTGCAAGAGATTGTTCTTAGAGATGCACATATCATTTTCCTTTTTCAACAATACCAAAAAAGCAGAATCCATCTGAAAGAAGAATCAAAAGAAATTCCTAGTAAGGAGTTTTATATATATAACGTATTTTTGAACTATAGTAATTTAGCAATTCCATTATCTCATACTTCCCATATTTACTATGTTTCAGGTGAATAGTTTCAAGCTTTGAGTTTTTCATTATCAAGTTTAATAGTTTCCAATTAAGCCAAAAGAAGAAAACTGTTTCCACAGATACTGATTTTGAAGCAGGGGCTGCTTTTATTTCCTTATTACTTTCCCGTTCTTCCTCAGTCACTTGCTCCCACTCCAGCTTCTGGCAATTCTATCACCCATACCCCTTTATCCTAACAAAGATCTCTCCACTTCCATTTCTACTTCCTTATCTCAAATCACCTACATCACCTGGTAGCTAGGGCAGTACTCTAAGTGACTTTTCTGCTTGCACCCTTGTTCCCCTCATCCATCCATTGACTACAATGTTTCAAAGTCTTTCATGTGACAAGTCAATCTCACCATTCTACTGATGATTCTTGCTAATGACATCTCACTCTCAATAGTACATAGTCTAACCTTATCAAGGAAGAGTACTTTTTATCTATTAAGTTCTGCATTTCTCTCTATACAGATGCCAGTGTTATAACTTACTTTAGAGATTCATTTTAGCAATGTGGTGAATTGTTTAATATGGGTCTCTTAGACATTGTTGTCATTACATATTGTCAAGTCATTTCTTACTCATAGCAATGCTATCTACAATAGAAGTGAAGAAAGACAAGTCTTTCTTCCATAAAGAGGTACCATAAAGAGGTACAGTGTCAGAAACCCACAAAAGCAGATCAAACTGGTCTAATAGGATAGTTATGAGTAAAAATAAGCTCGATGAATACAACAGAATGAAACACCCCCAGTTCTGTTTCAACCTTAAATGTGTTAGGATTGAACCCATTGTTGCAGCCACTGTTTCCATCCATTATGTCAAAGGCATTCTTCTTTTTCACAGTTCCTCCACTTTACCAAACATGGTGTCCTTTAAAACAACTGGTCTCTCATCTTAACCTTGCAGACAGAGTAGGCTAAGAAAGACAGGCTGGAGAAAAGTATACCCAGCACCACAATTCAAAAAAAAAAAAAAGCAGGAGTTGCAATCCTAATCTCTGACAAAATTGATCTCAAAGTGCAAACCATAACAAAAGATAAGGAGGGGCACTACATAATGCTCAAAGGATTAGTAGACCAAAATCAGTGAGCATATTAAACATTTATCCATCCAACAAGACACACACAAAACTCATCAAACACTCAAAAAAATGGGGAAAAAAAATCACAGACCCAAAAATCATAGTAAGTGACTTGAACACACTGCTCTACAAGAAAGATAGATCATAGGAAAAGAAGCTTAATAAGAAAGCTACAGAATTACACTCTAAAATTAGGCAGCTTGACCTGGTACACATTTTCAGACCTCTCCACCCAAATGCAAAACAAATTCACTTTTTTTCAATCACACATGGCACATATTCAAAGACAGGCCACATGCCTATGTCAATTCAAATACATACAATCACTCAGGCTTCCCTCTCAGATCACTATGCCATAACACTGGAATTCAACAACAACAACAAAAAAAAGATTAAGAAAACAAGGACATATAATTCAGTAAATTTCTAGAAACCAATGAGAATACGACATACCAAAATCTTTGCAATTTAACAAAGGTAAATAACAGAAAAAACTTGATATTGATAAATGCACACATGGAAAAAGAGGAGAGACTGATGATTGATAAGTTGGCACAAAATATCCAACAATTAGAACAGAGTCAACAGGAAAGTCCTTCAAATAGCAAAAGAAAAGAAATATTAAAATTTAGGGCAGAAATAAATGAATGTGAAAACAAGAAATAATGCAAAAATTAATGCAGCAGAAAAGCTGGTTCTTTGAAAGGATTAACAGAATTGATAGACCACTGGAAAACCTAACCAAAGAAAGCAAACAACAAATATCAAAAGTAAGGATGAGGGATGAAGCCGGGAAAATGACAACTGATTATAATCAAATTAAAAGGTTAATTATACAGTACTATCAAAGTCTGTACTCCATTGAATTCAACCACTTGGAAGACATGGACAAAAACTTGGAAAAACAATCCCTTTCAAGATGGACTATCCAAGTTGGACATGAAGCCACTCAACAGAACCAAGGTAATAGAGGAAATAGAAAAGATTATGATGGAAATAGCACCTAAAAACACCCCTCAGGCCAGATGCTTCATGGGAGAGAACTAACAAGCATTTAAGGAAGATCTGACACCAAGCCTACACAAAAATCTTTCAGAGCATAGAAAAAGATGTCAAAAGCTCAAACCCTTCCTATAAAGCTAACATAATAGGGACACTTAAATGGGCAAGGATCCCACAAGAATTGATAACTACAGACAAATATCTCTAATAACCCTCAATGCAAAAATCCTTAACAAAATATTGGCCAATAGTACCCCTCCCTCCAGAAGAATTTACTTCAGAGGAAAGCACTGAAGCTACATTTCAGGCACAGGGACATGTCTGATCAGACCACAGACAGGAGCAAATGAAGGGGGAGAAGGAGATAGTGGAGCAAATTCTGACCCATCAAACCTTGAAGACAATATCCATGCTCAGAGCAGCCAATGCACAGAGAAGACCATATGGCAGCCCAACTTTGAGACACGACAATGTTCACTGACCCAAAGTCTTACAGGGGACATCACTGGAGACACAATGTGGGACTTGCACCCGATCTGCTGTCACCACACTGAGGCAAAACACTAAGGACATGCAACAAAACAGCAAGAGGATTAGAGAAAGGGAATCCCAGGGAAATATCAAAAATAGAATTTGGGGTCAGGCAAGGCACCCATCAAACTCCATCTGAAAACACTCCTAAAGTTCAACAAACACACCTTGAACTATTTACAAGTTTTTCTCTTTTTTTGTCATTTTTTGTAGTTGTTTTGTTTTCCTTTGTAGCTTTGTTTTGCTCTGTCTTGTTTTCTTCCATTATAATTATCTCTATAGGTCTATCTAGATAAGATAGGTGGGATAAAAAATCTGGAGGAGAAAACAATGAGACTTTACAGTTCTGGGGGAACATGGGAGAGGGGGAAGTGGAGGAAAGGAAGTGGTGTTAACAAACCCAGGTATGAGGGAACAACAAGAGATCCAAAATTGTGGTGAGGAGGGTGTAAGAGACCTGGTAGGGTTTCATGTAGGGCAAGGTAACTGAGAGGAATTACTGAAACCCAAATGAAGACTGAGCAAGAGGAAAGAACTAGGAGGCAAAGGCATTTATACAGATCTAAATACAGACATGTAGATATGTAAATATATTTATGTATGATGATGGGGATATATATATATAGAGAGAGATGTACTTGCTTAGTATTAAGGTAGCAGATAGACATGGGTCCTTCACTCATGTACTCTCTTGATGCAAGAACACTTTGTTCTATTATACTGACATTCCATGATGCTCATCTTCCCAACATGCATATTTGTAAATACATTAACATATAACAATAGGCATATAGGTCTATGTACATATATTTAAATGTTAAGTAATAAGGTACCAGACAGGCATTGGGTCTCTACTCAAGTATTCCCCAATACAAGAATACTTTGTTCTGATAACCTAGCATTCTGTGAAGGTCTTCCTCACATGAGCACCTCACGATCACACAGGTTGGCATGCTTCTTCTATGTGGGCTTTGTTGCTTCTCAGCTATATACCCACTTGTTTATCTTCAAGCCTTTAAGATCCCAGATGGTATATTTTTGATAGCTTAAAGGCTTGAAGATAAACAATTGGCCATCAGTAGTATCAGACATCTAAAACCCAGAACAAAACCATACCCAATGTGAAGGGGGAGGGAGGAAGTGTGGAGTGGATTAAAATATAACCCCCTCTCTAGAGGACAAACAACAGAAAAGTAAGGTGAAGGGTGACAGAGGATGATGTAAGTAATGAAAATAATAATCTAATTTGTCAAGGGTTCATGAGGATGGGCAGGTGGGAGAGGGAGGGTGAGTGAGAAGCTGATATAAATTACTAAAGTAGAAAGAAAATGCTTTGAAAATAATGATGGCAGCATATGTACAAATGTGCTTGACACAATGGATGAATGTATGAATTGTGATAAGAGATATAAGAGCCCCCAATAAAGTTATTTATTTTTAAAAATTAATCATTTGAATTTTATTTTCTTTAGTGTAATTTCTATATAGTAACCTAACCTAGTAAAATATGTACAGGACTTTCTAAGATATATATATATATGTACATATTAAAATCAATTCATTTTTTCAAATTATTTAATTGGAATTTTAGAAGTGATTAAAATAAATATTAGCTAGAATCTCTATGGAGTGTTTTATATTATGTTCTATTATTCCTATATTCATCATGACAGAATTGTATCTAACTGGTTTTAATTTTATTCTTTCTTCCCAATAGCTCAGATAGTTGTGCCTCATCAAAAACTTGAGTCTGAGTCAAGTTGTTTTATGGCAGTTATTTGGGGTTTGGTTTGGGTCTATTTACAAAATGCTTGAAGATTTTGAGCTTTGGACTCTGAGGTGATCGCTCTACCAAAAGTCTTCAGCCATATTAATTTGTAGATCTGAAGTAATTACAATAATTCTAGTATCAGTCCTTAGAGAGAATAAAATTCCTTATTTAGAATTTAGAATTAGCCTGTATTTTCATCCTTTTTGAGTAAACTCACATGTGATAATAATTTATTTTAGAAGAGTTAATGCCACAGTAATCCCAAGGAGTTATATATTAAAGATGTCCCCAATATTCAAAGCTTTTAAATATTATTCAATATTCAAAACTTTTAAATACTATTCTGCTCTGTTTACCCCTACTTCTTTCATGAGTAATTCCCTTATGACACATTCATTACAATACGTGGCAGTCATGTACTTATGTAAATTTCATGATTGAGATGTAGGGGTGGAGTCTGGCCTGTTAATCTGGAGATAGTCATTGGGTAGCCAATGAGGCCCCTGTGTGGGCATGGCTTTCTCCTGAGACTTCTGGGAATTTCCCTCATGGAGATGAGAAGCTATCTCCCCAGTTATTGGGACTTAATCTCAGAGACAACAAACTGCAGACAAGACAAGATGGCCGCATCCAAGGAGATGGAGGAGCTGGAGGAGAAGCCACGTGGCCTTACCCTGATAGAACCAGACCACTGAAGCTGGAGAAGCCACGTGGAGATCCCTGCCAGCACTGAGTTGCTTCTACCACCACTGGATGCTGTTGATGGACCAAGCCCTGGAAGTAAGGAGCCATGGGGAGACCCCTGCTAGCACCAGGACTCTACACCCACTGGCCTGTGACTTTGTGAGTCGGAAGGAGATTTTATAGACTGATATCAGGCATATGGGCTAATATCGGACTCATGACTTTGAACTGGATTGGGCTGAGATGCTTTCTCAATGTCGCATTCCTCTTGTATATAAACCTTTCCCTTATATCCATATGTAAGTCTATGAGTTTGTTTTTCTAGTTTACCTGGACTAACACACAATGTACCACAAAAACTCTTGAATATTTGAATAATTGTTTTACAGGGTGGTAGGGACTGTTTAGTTCCAGATCTGAAGTTCAGGTAGAGACTAGTGAAATGTAGGGTTCAGATCCAAAAACCAGAAATGTCCCAAAGTCTCAGTATACCTTCTTGCTTTTACCAAAGTTCAGTCAGGAAATAGCAGGATGGCTTTCCAAGTGTACGAATGCCTGCTAGAACCAGCATATATTCCCCTCAAAAGATGATGTCCTAAGTCACACCTTTTACCAAGGTCAAGTCAAAGATGTCCCCAAGGAAACAATAAGTGTGGCTTTGGTTCACATCCTCCATTCAATTTTTCTACTAAGGTAAGCTATTACGATGCCCTAAAAGAAACAAAATGTGTGGCTTGGCTCACAGATCCACCAATGTCAGGTCTCAATCATACCCCACTCCTGTCCATCAGTGTAGTAGAGAATACCATAGGCATATAAAATCTAGAACTATATCAGATAAGGCTAGAAGGATTATATAAACAGATAAAAACTCATCATATTCTTCATCTTTGAATTTTTCCTTGACATTTTCCTCATTAAAATCCCTATTTTTCCTTAATTTTTTACTGGTGCATGTATTTCAATAATTTTGTCAGATTATGGAAAGAGGCACCTACAAAAGGTCTGGCAATACTAGTCTCCATTATGTGTATCCATTGGGCTCCCTAGCTCCAACATGGACTGCATGGCTTCCCTGTATATCCTGGGCTCTCATTTTATCTTGGTTCTTCAGATTCCCTTTGCTATGCTGTACTACTGGAGCTTTGGTTTCTGAGTCCTGTGGCTCCTGCTCTCCTGGATTGCTAAACCCTTAGTTTGCTGGAGGATGACTTCTGAGTGCTTCTATGGAAGGCTGCAGGAGAGAAATACTTTATAAAATGTCTATGTCTACAAATAAGGAGCTTGCAGCTCCTACTCAGAGAATATGTCTCTCTTAGACAGTGCTCATTTATATAACATTTAGTATCACCCATAAAGCTATCACAGTATCCAGAGGTTATCATTTCTTGGTAGAAGGTTAAATTCAGATTGGAATATTTGGGGAAGAAGGAGAGCCTAGAGGGAGGAGAAAAGTAATCATGGAGTATGACATACGTACACGTTGTTGTGTACTGTCTGGGTGAATCCAGCCCATATCTTCTCTAAATGATGCAGTAGAACCTCACCATAGGATTTACTTGACTGCGATAGTTATAGGAGCCTGCTGTCAGCTCTTTCCAATCCATAAAGGCCCTGGCGAGTATGTACCATTGGTACTTCCATTAATCAGCAAGTTCTTATCCACTGCAAAATGGCGGACCCTTTGGGGATGTAGAAAAGCATATGTAACCCCTATACTTAACAAGAAACTCCATTTTAAATTATTTCCATAAACCCCCAAGAGAAAAATTTTAAATTCTCCCCTATTTAGAAAACAACTATTTCCACAGGTCTCTCTGTCTGCATCCAAGAACAAGGGGTATCTTAAACTTCCCGGCAGTCACTATTAGACTATCAGGAATGAGACACTCTACCTACCTGGAAGGGCATCGGCCATTCTATGGGTACTACCGGGAACATGAGACACAGAGACAGGCAAAGTGAAAGCCATTATTACTACATAGAGAAAGTAAAACATTGATAATAATAAAACATCCTCAGTAGGGAAGTACTTACCCTTTTCCCAAGTTGCCACTCTCATTTTTATGTCATGAGTTAGACACATTGTGGTGCAAGTCATATACTGTGTTCACATTGCTGCTTCCTCTAGCCATGCCTAAAAGAGTCTTGGTGATTCTTTTTTGCCTCTGGACCTCTGAACAGAATCCCTCACTGCCTCTGCCAGAAGTCCATTTAAATGGCTCGGTGCCCATTCCTACCACATTACCCAGGCCTGTGGGGAGAGACATGCAGCTCTAGCAAAGGGTCCACTCACAGAGGGTGCCCGGCACAAGCAAGGATGACAGCACTTTGAACTCCACTGGCACACCTCCTCCCCAGTAGTATCCACGTTTACCTTGTGATAGGAAAGCATCTACACAAGAATCTCCAGGACAACCTATACAGAAGCACACTGAGGCCTCCCCCCTATTCAGGCAAAGGTTATAGGTCTTTTCCCTCTACTGGCAAGCATCCTGCTAAAAGATGTTCAAATCTCCTTCATGGACTATACTAACTTGCTGTCCTTAGCATTTGATGCTGCTCTTCTTTCCGGATCTTAGAGTTTCCCATGCGGTGAAATGTGTCAAACGGTTCAAATGATGAGCTCCAGTCTTCCTCTTAGTACTGAGACAGTCAGTCCTTTGTTTAGGCGAGACTGGCTCTCTTCAACTAAAGTGATGGCAAAACTCACCAATTCCCTTGGTAGCCAATAGGCACCTTATTTGCATAACCACTGACCAACCCAAACAACAGGTTTACCCACCTTATTTGCATAGTTCCCGTCAATCATGTTGTGGGAATTAAACAATCCAGGCTAAAAACACCATTTAAAAACAATCTAAACACCAAACGGCATCAAATACCAGTGTTAATATTCTGCTAGAGCAAGAGTCAATGTGTTAAGGGCAGTTACTGAACAAATATCCCTTGTGCTTGTGCTTCTCTTTCCTCCAAGTTCTAACGGCATTTGGGATTTCTGTCTTATGAGACCTCAGAACATTCTTCAGCATAGAGAATATTGAGCTTTCCTTCCTTTCTGCCTTCTTAGGATTTAACTTCGGAATTTTGTTAATCAGATTCTGCCTCTGGAAGCAGCTTTCTAGCTCTCCAAGTCCTATTATTATTCCCCTTCACTTTCCTTTTATGACTGTTGATTGTACTTAAAAAATAGATGGCAAAGGGTTTGCTACAGTTTTAGTGGGCGTGAGGGCGCAAATTGCATATACGAGTGCACTCCTAAACTATAACACCACCTTTCTCTTAATTTGATTTCTGAGTTGTAAAAACATGGTTCAATAACACTGACATGTTTAGTTTCCCATGGTTAAAATTATTGTGTTGATGTCTGTGATTGCATACTGACAAACATCTAGAGGGAAAACAAAATAGTCATTTTTACATAATTGTGTCTGGTTTGTGCAAAGATGATAAAAAAGATGAATGAGTAATTGAACATTTCACTTTTCCTCTGGAAATTTGGGTCTAATTTAAACACAGATTTGTGCTAAGATCTCTTTGTCCTTCACAAAATAAGGAAGGTGTGAGTTTCTAGTCCTCTGATTTTTTCTCATTTCCCAGTAATTTAGAGTATTTATCTCTCTCTTTTTTAATAAATCATTTCACGAGGGGCTCTTACAGCTCAAAACAATCCATACATCAATTGTATCAAAGCCATTTGTACACATGGTACCATCATCATTTTCAAAAGTGCTTAATATTTTATTTAAAAACATTCATGGATGACTGATTAGTGATTGCAGTTCTACTCTAACCTATTGAGGCACTCTGGTGACTCAATGGTTAAGCATCTCACTGTTGACTTGAAGATTGACAGCTCAAACTCCCAAGGCCTCACATTAGAAAGATATCACAGGCAGTCTATCTTTGTAGAGATTAGAGACCCTGGGGTAGTTGTCCTTTGTCCTATAAGGTTGCTATGAGCCTGAAGTGGGTCTTGCTGTCGTTGTTGTTGTTTTATTTTGTTTCAGCATTTTAAATGAGTAGTTTTAATAATCCCATTCTATTTTTAAAAAATAATAGGGTCTAATGGTAGAATTTAAAAATTGGCAGTGGTTTGGTGGTATAGGATTAAGTTTTCTTCTCTTGTTCTGTAACTATCAAACATAAGTCTTAATAATGGACTTTATGAAAATATAATAGACAGTGTTCATAGAATAACTGTCCCTTTGTGTAATAATGACATGTAAGTCAATTGACACAATAAAATAAATGCACAAGAATAATGCTCTCTCTCCTACTTTGAAGAGAATGACTAGGGACTCTTCAGCTATCTCAGATGCAAGTTTCCCTGTCCAAAGGAAAGAAGAATGACGAACACTGCATACACATGGAAGCAATGCATTCAGTGGACAAAAGAACCACAGGCACACCAATCACTATAACCCTGAGACCCAAATAACTAGATGCTACTCATATGCCACCACTAACTATTCTGACAAAATCACATGATAAGATCTTGAATAACATGGGAGGAAAATGGGAATCAAAGTTTAAATTGTAAAAGCAATCTGGCTTATTTGCTGCTTAGAGACTGACAAAACCCTTGAGACTTTGACTTTAATCAAGCTTCAGACTTGAAAATGATTTCAGTCTTATGGCTCAATTTTCAACAAGATAATAGATCTATCAGAGGAACAGTTACACTAGTGGAATATGCATATCTTACAATCACAACCATTTGACATCAAAGTAGTAGCATTAACACAGTTACACAGTTGAGAAGAGTTAGTAAAAAAAGGAGAAATGGTACAGAGAAACAGGTGAGATATGGGATAAGGGGAATCACATTAAATAAACAGCAACGAAATGAGAGGAAACAAAATGCATAAGAATTATTGTGTGTAAAACTGATGGTCTGTTCCATGAGCCTTGATCCAATTCACAATAAAATAATTCAAATTAATTAAAATAACTTTATGGGATAAAACAACACCAAAGTAACATAACTAGTAAATAGTAGAAGTAGATTCATACATATAAAATGGAACAACACATCCCATGTCCTTAAACACATAAACTGTACTACTCTCTCAAGTGTCATTATTATGTTAATGTGAATTGTAACTCTTAGAAAAAGAATTTAATATTTAACTGTGCACCTCAGTCTTCACTAAAAAAATCTAGAAAGACTAATATTACTTAAATCACCTTTGGGAAATGATAAATTAATTCTGTAGAGTGTATGAACAACTATGCCAACTTGTGGGAATCTTTGTCTCTTATACAATAGAGTAGAGATCACATACCGTTTTCTCAAGCGAATGATCTTTATTGTTAGATATTTGCACCACTATTATCATTTTAATTCATTTATGATACTGAAGAGGAAGCAGATAAATTGTTAAACAAGTATAAAGCTTATATGCAGCACAGCTTATCTCTCTAGTTGATGTTGAGTTCACTTCAACTCCTGGAGACCTGTGTGTCACAACCAAGCTGTATTTCATCTTCCACAGCTGTAATCCTGTTCAAGAGATACTTCTGGGTGTATGCGAACCTCCAATGTGCTGGTTAACATCACTAACAGACTAGTTTACTTCATTTAAATGTCTGAGATAAAGGTATTTTAATTTCATCATCCATTTATATTTTTATGACAGCTATAGATTCAACATTATCTTCTCTACTAGTGCTTAACTAATACTCTTTTTTCCTCTGTATCTATGATTTCTGCCTGGTACCAAGTCATTGGCTAAAATTACACACGGAGATTCGAATAAAAACACGCACATAGGAGGATAACTGGTAAAAATATATCATAAGCTAAGTCAGTGTTTTATTATATACCCTAGTTATTGGCTTTCTTTTAAAAAGAAGCATTTCTACCACCATAATAATGCATAGGACACATAAATTTAAAAATTTATTTTTAAAGGTCTTCTGTAGCATTTTATGTAAAATTACAAATTTTTACACAAAGATAACATTACTCCAAATTAAGTTTTCAAAATAAGGGATACTGTCCCTGACGCCACTGGAACAATCCAAAGAGACTGACTACAGAAGAAGATACCTATGTGTTGTCAAGGATTAGGTGATATACTAAAAAGATTTTTAATTGCCAGGTGATCACCGAGTAGTTTTTATTTCTGAAAAGAGGGCCGCAGACAAAATAAATCTGGGAAACTATAATCTAGAATCTGAGCAGATTGAATGATTGAATGAATCTGAGCAGATTGAATGAATAGCCTTAGGCTGGGGTGGGGAGTTTGCAGGAAAGTTGTGGTAGGACAGATTAAAGGGGAAAATGATATCTTTTAGAAGCATATATAGTCTTCAAAAATTCAGGTGCATTTATTACAAATTGTGAAATCATACACAGAAGTTATAAAAAAGTCCTATGAAGAATATAAAAATAAATAAATGTGATGGGATCTAGTGCATTGGTTTATGAGTGCTTGGATCACTGAACCACAAGTATGATTAGGACTCCTCATTACTGTTTTTACAGCTTTGTGTGAACTGGTTTTCTAACAAAACTGAAGGTAGATGAAAGCAGAGTTGACAGAATGAAGAGAAAGAGAAGTTTTTCTTCTACAATGGGAAGGTCCTATGCTCCTTAGTCAGCTGACACTAGATAAGACTCAGATTAATTGCCTTGTTTGAAAACAAAGCTAAAACAACCCGCTGCCTTCAAGCTGATTCTAACTCCTCAGGACTCTCTAAGAAGGAATCCTCAAATTTTTAAAACAGGGGTTGTGTTAGTCCGAGTAGACTAGAGAAACAAATCCATAGACACGCATATGGATATAAGGGTACAGTTTATATATAAGAGGAATAGGACATTAAGAAAGCACGACACAGTCCAGTATAAAGTCATAAGTCCAATATTAGCCCATATGCCAAATACCAACCTATAGCATGTCCTTCCAACTCACAAAGTCACAGGCCAGTGGATGCAATGTCCTGGTGCTGGCGGAGGCCCCCTCATGGCTCTTCGCTTCCAGGGCTCAGCATCCTGTGGTGGTAGAAGCAACTCATTGCCAGCAGGGATCTCCATGCAGCTTCTCCAGCTTCAGAGGTCCAGCTCCATCAGGGTAAAGCCATGTGGGTTCTCCTCCGGCTTCTCAGACACTGCCATCTTGTCTTATCCATACTTCCTTGTCTCTGAGACTAACTCCCAACAACTGAGAGATAGCTTCTTATCTCTATGAGGGAAATATCATGAGATTTCCCAGAAGTCTCAGGAGAAAGCCATGCCCACACAGAGGCCTCATTGGCTACTCAAAGGCTATCTCCAGATTAACAGGCTAGACCTCATCCCTACATCTCAATCATGAAATTAACATAAACACATGACCACCACAGGGGTCCAGTTCACTGTCCCTCAGACTGTTGGAAGGCCGGACTATAGTTAAAAAAAGAAAGTATGAACAAATTCACTGCAGGCCATGGATGAGCTGGCGGCTAAGCAAGACAGCAGCGGCACAAAAACACCTAGCAGGCCGGATAAATGTCCTTGGCGGGCTGCATGTGTCCTGCTGACCGTAGTTTGAGGACCCCTTGCAAATCTTGAGCATGGTAGATTTGCACTCCATGGAGTGGCAGAGACTGTGTGGCAGCAGACAGGTGAGTCTGCCTCCCTGTGTGGGCTTCCTGGGTGGGTGCCAGGTGCTGACCTTTCCGTTACAGTTCAATGTGTTACCCAGTATGTCGCCACACCAAAATACAACAAAACACAAAAGCACTGTTATCGAGTTGATTCTCCCTCATCACAACCCTAGAAAAGAGCGTAGAACTGCCCCTGTATGGCTCTGAGACTCACTCTTTATGGAGTAGAAAACTCAGACTTTCTCCTGCAGAGCAAACTGGTCACCTTTGTTGCCTTACTGAGGGAAAAGCAAACACATCAGCATTGAATGAACAAACTTCCGGTAAGAGATAAAATAGTGCAATCATGTGACAGACCTCTACTCTTACTCGTACAAAGTTTTCTGAGTCCCTCTTGTGCTATCTTGGAGAACACAGGACCTCTGGTGGTTTCTGGTAATACACTGGAGTAACCAAAGAGGAATGAAGGCGTCCTCTACTGTGTATTCCTGGGAGGCACTCAGGAGGCAGATCTGGAAAATAGACATCAACACTAGATGACTCCTAGTGGAGATGTTCCTAATTATGGAAACGCTTTCAAGGTGATTACTACTGAGATTCCAAAGCCCATCTGTTCCTTGAGCTTTGTGCTTGTGGCACAAATCCCATGCCTGTCTTCAGCTATCGCCCCTAGCTTATAAACATATATTCTAGCACAGCTCTATGGGTACACCCAGCCTTGGAAATCTTTGTTTCTAGAAAAAAGAGCAAGCTATCTGTATACACCTAGAAGTCCTGGTGGTTGTTATACGTTGGGCTTTCTTCCACATGGTCTGCAGTCCTAAACCACTAGCTCTACCTGTGGGAGAAAGACTGAGCTTCCTAATCCGATGAATGATTACAGTGGCAAAAACCCACAGGGACAGTTCTACCCTGTTCTGTAGGGTCTCTGTGAGTCAGATTTGACTTGTTGGCAGTGGGTTTTTATGTTTCACAGAAATCAGAATAGCTAGAGACAGAAACAGCAAAGCGAAGATAACAAAGAAAGGGCGATGAAGATAAAGCAACTTCTATGTGTGCATATGAAAAAACAGGATTATAAATGATAGTTTTGTAAGCAACTCAATGAATGTTTAACCACTAAATTTGCCCAGCATAAATAAAATTCCTGAATTAGGAAGATATGTTTTATTAGAACACTTTTTAGGTATTTTATTTGTTTGTCTGTTTTTATTAGTTTGTAGCAATTCATACTGCTACCTCGGAGCATTCACCTCTAAAAATGACCTAGGAACTTTTATGAGGAGTAATAGGAAGTATTTGTTTCAAAATGCCACCCTGTTCATAGCTATTTATAATCAGTATCAACATTTTAAATGTCATCCCAGAAGCACCCGCAATCTAGCATAAGACCAAACCTCTAGTGTTCTCCTGCATAGCATAAAACATGTTCTCTAACCAGTGTGTCATTGATGCAGTGGACCAAGGTAAAACATCTGCCAAATACATTTCTAATCCTTGACTGGTATTTATCTGAAAGGAGTTAAAGTGTATATAAGTATCTTGAAAAAATTACAGGGTTATGGAGAATAATATTGGCAGTTGTTTCAGGTTTGGGGGGCCTTCTATGGCTGAGTACCACCAATCGATGGTTTGTAAGAAGATAATTACATTGTCTCACCGTTTGGGAGACTAACAGTCCAAATTTGAGGAGCTGGAAAGTCCATGTTTTCTCTGAAGGAGCTCTATCAGTAGTTTGCTCAGCTTCTGACAGCACCAGGTATTCCTTAACACAAACGGAATGTTTTACACACGTGTCCCTCGGTTCCATTATTTTATAAAGAGTCAAACTGGAGTAGGCTATACTTTATGATATAATCATGATGACTTGATTGATAATATCTTCAAAGACCCTCCTTCCTAACAAGGTACATTCTCAGGTACTGTGGATTGAGACTGCCATTTACCTTTGGTGGATGGGTGGGAGGGTGGCGGAGAGACACAACTCAATGTAAAACAGCTCCTAAGGTTATAGTAAACAAAACTTTATTGTTTACTTAATCTGAGGCCAGTACTGAGCTAGATGTTTTACATGTATTTTCACTTTAATTGCCAGAGTAACTCCATGACAATGCCTTTATGATTCAGGTATTTAGATAAAGAAATTGAGAGTCAGCCTAATCACTTTACTCTTAAACAGCTGGTATGTGGGGTAGCCAGCTCATGAGAGTATGCTTGATCCATTACTATGCTTATCACCACCTGCCCTGTGCAATTTATCTGCCTGTACTTAAATACAATGTTAAAGTCTTAGATATATTTTAAATATTGAAGTGCAAACCTGATTTTTCTCTCTTAGCAAGCCAAAGTCACTTGGAGAATAAACAACTATATTGACATTTCATTAAACAATTTTCTTGTTGCTACTATATTTACCATGATATAAAATGATGAATAAAACACAGTTGTTCAGAATCTTCCAGTTAAGTAAGGGAGATCAGATAACTTTTAAAATAATAGTAATTAGACAGGGGTAAAAAGGAAAGCAAAATTAATATTTACCAAGATTTTAGAAAAGGGAGATACTATGTCCACATGAGGAGATTTAGAATGATTTTGATAAGAAAAGAGAGTGCTTGAGTTTAACATTGACAAAGGACTACATTTAGAGAGGAAAACATGGATGGGCCTTATATGACATCACAGCATAGGCAAAGATTTGGATTCTGAGAAGTAGGACTCATTTTTGAGTGTTTACAGTCTTAAATAACCCTCATCCATTGAATATGTATGTGACAAAAACTGTGCTATACACATCATTTCCAAACATAACATTAACTTTGTAAGGTAGAATTTTAGTAAGTGGAAATTGGGGCTGTAGGAAAATAAGAGACTTATATGTGGAAGTAAATTCTCTCTAACAGAGTTTGGATTTATGCTGGTTGACTTGCCACACTGAGATACTCCCACAAACAATAATGTATTACTTATTGTGAATAAGAGCAGCTGATAAGGGATGTCAAATGTATCACAGGTGGGCATTTTAAAGAGGACAAGTTTATTTTCTCACAGTGTGAAGGTTTAATGCCCTAATTGAGGGCATGTCTTTAGTGTAATGCTAAAAAATGTCTATGCAGAGTCTCTATATTATATGCTCTATGGCCAAACAGATAAGCACTACCCAAGGCCACATTTATGAATAAGGAAAAAAAACATGAAATCTTCTAAGAAACAAAATGCCAAGAATTGGATGGTACTATTGACCAAAGTTACGGTGTCACAGATTATGATTGGACACACAGACTGCAAAGTAAAAAGTTTGATTCCCCCAGCTACTCAACAAGAGAAAAGGAAGTTTTTTTTGGCCCCATAAATGTTTGCTGCCTCAAAAATGGGCTTTTAAGGTTGCTATCAGTTGATAGTGAGTTACTGACAGTGAGTTCGGAGTTTTGGGAATGGTAAGAAAGATCTGTACAGGGTTGAGCCCTGGTGGCGTAGTGGTTGTGTGCAGGACTGCGGCCCACTGGGATGGAGGTTCAATTCCAGCTCACAGGAGCAAAGGCTGGGCCTCCTACTCCCACCACCTGAGGGCAGTGATGCCTAATAAAAAAAAAACTTAAAAAAAAAGAAAGATATGTACAAAATCTTGACCCCTTGAAGTATATATTCTTGCTAGACGTGATTCCCAATTGAATTATAAGCTTTCTAACATGAAAATATGAAAAGAAGAAAACTACCAACTCTGAAATTCATTCACTAGAAAAAAACTTTATGTTTGATTAAATGAAATGAAGTGAGAAAAACTCTTCATTAATGGATTAGATAAGAAATATACCAAGGACTCTGAACTGAAGATGACATAAACCTGAACAATATTCTTTTCTATTGTGTGTATGATGACAATGGAGCAGAGTCAAATTAATAGCAACTAAACTAGCAATATACCATGAAGAATGACAAAAATTAGCCACCTTGCAGTTAAAGAATAACACAGCTACTGATACAACACTCAGCAAATTTTTTCACAGTAACCCTCATAGAATGGACATTGTATAATCTAACATGACATTCAACATAATCATTATATAAAAATTACTGTCCTACATTGGGAACGAAGAATATTTTTATCTTATTGTATAGGGCTTTTTCTTGTGCCACTTCAAGAAATTGGTGGAATACCAATTGAAATGTTCAAAAAAACTGATGAAGCACTGGAAGCACTACTTTGTCAGTGCTAGGAAATTTGGAAAATAACTATGTGGCCAACTGACAGGAAAAGAGATCCATATTTGTACTCATTCCAAAGAAAGGGACCCCATCAGAATGTTCAAATTTTTGAAATATATAATTGATATCACATGCAAGTGAAATGCTGCTAAGATCTCCCAGTGGTGTTTGCAACAATATAGTAGCATGGAGCTGCCAAAGAGTCAGGCAGAGTTCTGAAGAGGATGCGAAACAAGGGAAACCATTGCTGGTATTATGGCTGAAAGCAGTCATCCACAGAATTTTGATTATGTTTGCTTCTGTTTCACTGATGATGCAAAAGAATTTGACTGTGCAGATCATAACAAATTATGGATACCCTTGAGAAGAAAAGGAATTCCAGAGCATTTCATTGCAATCATGCTAAATTTGTGTATGGATCAAGAGACAATTGTGCAAACAGGAGAAGGAATCGTTGCATGGTTTAAAATCAGGAAAGGTGTAGGTCAAGATTTTATCCTCTCATCATACTTATTCAATCTGTTTGCTGAAGAAGAATGTGGCATTAGGTTGGAGGAAGCTTATTAACAACTTACATTAAAGAGATGACACGGCCTTGCTTGCTGAAAGTGAGGAGGACTTGAAGCACTTGCTGATGAAAATCAAGGGTTGCAGTATTGCAGGATTTCACCTAAATGTCAAAAAGACAAAAATCCTCACAACTGGACAAATAGGTGACATCGTGATACATAGAGAAAAGGTTGAAGTTGTCAAGGATTTCTTCTTGCTTGGATACACAATCCCTGCTCATGGAAGCATCCGTCAAGAAGTCATATGATGCTTTGTATTAGGAAAATCTGTGGCACACGAGATCTTTAGAATAATGAAGAGCAAGGATAGTACTCTGAGGACAATGGGGTGCCTGCCCAAGTGATGGCAGTTTCCATTGCCTCAATGCATGTGAAAATTGGACATTAAATAAGAAAGACTGAAAAAAATATTGATGCATTTGAGTGGTGGTACTGGAGAAGAATATTGAAAGGACCATTGCGTTTTTCCAGGTAGACTGGAGAAACAAATTCATAGACTCATGTGACTAGGAAAGAATTTTATATACAAGAGCAGTTGAATATTGAGAAAACATCCCAGTCCAATCTAGATCAAGTTCATAAGTCTGATATTGGCTCATATAGCCAATCTATAAAGTCCTCTTAAGACTCACAAAATACATGCAATGACCCCAAATGCAGAAAGATCACAGGCCAGTGGGTGCAAAGTCTTGTGGATCCAGTGGCATTGTAAGCATCTCAGTGATGTCAGGGGTCTCTTCATGACTTCTGCAGATCCAGAGGCCTGATTGCATCAGGGTGGATCCCTGTGACATCTCCAGCTCTCAGGGTGTAGTGCCATATGTCCTGTCAGTCAACATCTCTCAGGGAGGGAGTAGAGAGAGGGTGTGTCTCCCACCTCCAAGGAGGAAATGCAGGAGTTCCCAGAACCTTCAGAAAAAAGTCATTCCCACACAGAAGCCTCATTGGCTATATGATCCAATTGACAGAGTAGCCTCCATCCCTTTACTCTTCATCCTCAAATTGACAAATGATTATATAACTACCACAATCATGACCTATAAATAGCCCCCCCCCAAAAAAAAAATCTGTCTTGGAAGTTCACCTAAAGTGATCCTTAGAGGCAAGGATGGAAGACTTCATCTTACATATCTGGACATGTTCTTTGAAGAGATTGGACCCTGGAAAATGACATAATGTTTGATAGAAGGGCAGCAAAAAGGAGAGAGTTGTGCTAGTGGCTGTAACGTGGGCTCAAGCCCGAGAACGGTTGTGAGGCTGACGTGGGATGTGGAGCGCTTCCTTCTGTGGTGCACAGGGGTGCTGTGGGTTGGAGCAGACTCGATGGCACCCAAGAAGAGCAAACAGCACTTGAAAAACACCCACTGTGTGGTTTGACCTTAAGAATAATTTCATAATGGCTGTTAGCTAAGCTCCCTGAAATTTCATAGCCTAGACAAACATCATAACTTTATTATGAAGATGCTGCTATAAAAGACAAAAGCTTATACCAGTGACAAATGTTGCTAGTAAGAGTAAACACTCTTTAGTACCTAGTTTTAGTACCTGTTTAGTACCTAGTGGAGATAGGTCCTCCTGTGTCAAATTTTAAAGACTGAACAGAATCTTTTGAACACAGTCGAATCTTTTTACTTTTTTAAATAACAGGATGAAATTTAGAAGCAGATTGACTAGTATTTTAAGCATGCAGCCTGCCTGGTTTGAAACACTCTGGTTTCTTATGAAGACTCTTCCTTCTAGCCCACCCTCCCTTCCTTTTTTCCTTTTTGTTTCCTTTCCTGCACACATCCACTCGCTTAACATTCTTTTAGTGACAATCTTTCAGCTTGTGCCAAGGGAGTTTTTAGGGAAGCAGTATAAACAGCATAGCATTTGTTAAGAGTTAAAAGACAATTATATTTTGAGAAAGACTAGGAAGTGGGGTTTTCGTGCTCTTTCTGGTGCCATCAAGGAAATCATGACAGATGCATCTTTGAGTATAAATAATGGCTCACCAGAAAAATTAGATCGAAGGAGAAACAGGATGTAATTATTCCAGAGGATTGAGAGAACATATGATGTACTGGGAATTGCAAGTGTTTTCAATAACAGGAGAACTACAGGCATATGGGAGGTTGCTACAGATGAAGCATATTTTACATGTTACTGACCCTTAAATTTGGCTTGTTCATAATAGAAAGTGATAAAAAAAACTTTAGGGAGTGTTAATATAAAATTATATGTGTTTTAAGGCACCGCATGGTGAGAAGAAATTAGAACCTAGAAAGGGTATTGCAAGCAAGCAACAATAGAGAAGAAATATGATGAAATGGAAGGAAACTGTGATATAAGGAAAACACTTGAGTATAAATTCTAGCAGATAAAAATAAGAATAAAGTCAGTATGGCAACTCAGAAATAATAAAACACTTAAATACTTTAACTCAATTAAGCCATTTAACTACAATGAAAGGATTCTCAGCGGCTGTGAAATGTCTTAGAACTCGCTGCTGTAGTACAAATACCACAAGTGGTTGGTGTAAAGAACAGAAATTTGTTCTCTCACAGTTCTGGAGATTAAAAGCCCAAATCAGAGACAAGGTCATATCAATTCCTTCCTTGACACTTGCTGGGAACATGCTTTTAATTCTTGGAGTTCCTCACCTGGTGGTGTCTATCTTCCTTAGTAAGTACATGTCTCTGATTATTCTCCTTTTTTTCTAACACAGGAGAGTTTCATTTTAAGATTAAGTCTCCAGTGAATACTCACTGACCATACACGAGGGATGTGAATAGCCTTGCTAGCATGCAGAATGCATTGGAAAGTGGATTATTGCAAATGCAATTCAATTAATGCTAAATGCCTTATCATATGCTTTCTCTTTTTAATCCCTTAAATTTTTTTTCTGGCTTTAAATGTGTTCTGCTTTTCTTTTGACTGAGGTCTTCCTCTGTTGTTGTTAGTTTTTAGCTTTATGTTTATCTGTGCATTAAACCCAGGTCGGTACCTAGATAGAGAGAGTAACTGGATGATGGTTCCAGAGAGGGTAACTGGATGATGGTTCCAGAGAGGGTAACTGGATGATGGTTCCAGAGAGGGTAACTGGATGATGGCTCCAGAGAGGGTAACTGGATGATGGTTCCAGAGAGGGTGACTGGATGATGGTTCCTTGGGGTCTGGCAGAGGAAGTTGGGGGGAAATAAGGAGCTAATAACAATGAATACAAGAATGAAGAAAATGTTCGAAAATCGATCATGGTAATGAGTCAACAACTCTTCTTGTGATTATACTACTGAATTTTACGTATGAATTATATATCAATAAAACTTTAAAAAATAAAGACAATCCTATGGGGGGATGTAATACTTTATCATTTGATTCTCCTTTTGACCCATTTTAAAGTTGTGGTTATGAGTTCATAGATCTTTTTAATATGATTTGATGACTAAATTAAATAGCATGTGATGCATATGCCATTCAAACAATTTATAAGATTATATGCTGTGGGGCCTGAGTACTCAGAAATGAATATTGACAATGCCATTCAATAAGTAGGAAACCACTGTCAAGAGAACTAATGTGTCTATTTCTCATGTATTACTAAAACAATATAAATTCACTGCCAGCAAGGAGATGTTGACTCCTAGTGACCTTCTGTGGCAAGAAAGAACTGCCAAGACTGTGACTCTTTATGGGAGTGCAAAACCTCCACTCCCTTGAAGAGGGTGAAAATTTTGAACTGCTGACCCTATGCTTAACAAGCTAATGCTAGTCACTACACCAATTTGAACCTCCTATATAATATAGCTATAAGAATAGTACCTTCCCAGTGGTTATGATGATTAAGTAAGTACATTTATTAGTTTGTTATTACTGCAATTATTGCTGATTATAAAAGAACAGCATGTGAGATATAAATATACATAACTTCAAGTTTAGAAGCCTTGGTGATGTAATGGGTTATGCTTTGTGTTGCTAACCTCAAGGTCAGTAGTTCAAAACCACTTGCTACTCTGAGAGGTTAAAAATGAGGCTTTTTACTTCAGCAAAATTTACAATCTTGGAAACCCACAGGAGCAATTATATTCTGTGCTATAGGGTCTCTATGACTCCCTAACAATATGACAACAATGAGGGTTTATTTTGTTGTTTTTGTTTACTTCAAGTCAAATAAAACCAATAAAGCTTTAAAAATAGTTTAAAAGCATTGTAGGGCGTATATAGAAATCAATCAATAAAATCATCTGATTGTTGCAACTACCTCTGAAGTTTAGACAGGGCATTGCCTTGTGAAGCACTCTGTATCATAACTTGAATTCAATTGATAATCAAAGCTTATACTGTAACTTATAATGTAACTTATGTGAAAACTAGTCCAGAGATCTAGACCAAGAACTGAGCTTACGTCATGCAGCCAAACTAATCTTGGACCATTTATCAGTATCCTTTTCTATACAGAATCCATTGGTTCCAATTTATTTGTTGTAAGAACGTCTGGAGCAGAGAGAGGGTAAAACAAGCTTTATCATTAGTCTTTTAAAAACATATAAAGTTTTAATGCAATTTCACTAGGTTTTAAATGATATTGTAAATATGTATGACAGAAGCTAGTCTAGAATCCAGCCTGCCACTCAAATGTTTTCAAGTTATAAGGAAAATAGAAATAGACTATTATTTCATACAAACACTCATTTTGAATATATTATCAAGTGCCATCCATATAGTCTTTTTCTGCTTTATTTTCCTAAAGAATAACCTACTGTTCATTATTTCTGTCTGATGTAGTCATGTCACAGCATCAATAATCTAAATTCTGTTATTTATTTTAGATTTTCTCCTGAGAGGTGGTCATCAGTTGTGTCTGCAAAAATTTCACTCCTGAGCAGCACCTGTTTTCCTCTAGGCTCCTCGATATAACTCTCCTTCCCCAACCAAATTTAGTTACCTTTCCCAAAGGAAAGGAATTAAAGTTCTTTCTATAATTGCCGCTTTATCCCTATAACTATTGATCTAAGACCAAGCAATTACTTCATATAAAAGTATTCAACGAGTTCTGGCATATTCCTCAATACTGGCAGTGCCAAGCAGTAAGATTTATGGTGACATTCAGCGGGTTCTGTTTGCCTAAGGGTCCATTTAGAATTACATCTGAGCTGCAAATACTTCAGTAGGGAATAACTAAGCAATGGAAGTTCAAGGAATGACAAAAGTATTATGTCTTTATACTAACCTAGATAATCTGTTGAAAGGGGTTATTTTTTCAAATGCCCAATCTTACCCTCTAGAGATAAAAGTGAGACTTACTCCACACAAACATTTTCAACTATAAAGTCAGAGAAAATGACAGTAGACAGCTAAGCGTTTTATTTTACCCAAATAGAAAAAATAAATGTGCATGATAAAGGTTTAGTGTCTTTTCCTCAAGAGATTAGACTTTTGCTAGTAACATTTAACAACTGTAGTATGACCATATGTAGTGCCTGAGAGTTACTTAACAGTCAAAGAGATGAGCCTTCAATCCCAAACTTCTGCATTACCTCTGTAGCAATGAGCAAGTAAGTAGTCTTTCTAAATATGTTTCCTTGGGGCTAAGTTACCATTACCATATATCTTGTTAGCCTGTAATGAGGATCACATAAAATAAGGCAAAAGGAACCCTCTAAGCAGGGACTGGTACAATTTTCCAAGGTTATTAAGCATTATAAAGTTTAGATATATGATAATATTTTGAATACCATGCTCCATGTGAAATATCTTACCTTTTAGATATGGACTTATTCAAAAGAGTGAAATGTTAACAGCAGGTGAGTAAAGTGCTTGAGGCAGGAGAGGCATGCTGTTTTGTTTTTTCCTGAAAACCGATGTACTGAAAAGACTACGATGCCTTGCCGCGGTGGCAAAACCACTCTCTGCTCTGCCTCAAATCACGCCTTTTGGTATTGCTCTTACACATTTGTTAAGCAATCTTTCCAAAACCTCGAAATGGAAAGTTTGACCAACAGTCTGACCTGGTGGAAAGAACTCCAAAGACACTATCCCGCTCACACAATAAGCAAAACCATAAAAAAGAGCATCATTTTGGTCTTTGATTTCACTTAATGAGCTTTTTTAGGGGATTGAGGTGATGATGATATCTTCCACTGGCTTGATTGGTGTTTGCTTTTGGGGTTGTAAGAATAAGACCAAGTCTTCTCATCAGTTGTGACCTTGGAAAAAAGTCTGGGTCGCTTTATAGGTGTTTTTTAAAAAAATTTTTTTTAAAGCATGACATGTTTTCACTTGACACTCTTTTTGCTGGTTCAGAACCAGAGGCAAAAAGAATTCACAGTGATTCTTTTCATTCCCAAATCTTCCCTAAAAATTCTCTGAACTGGGCTGAGCCCTGGTAGCTAGTGGTTGAGTGCGGGACTGCGGCCCATTGACTTGGCGGTTCAAATCCAGCGGTAGCACTCTAGGAACAAGTCTGGGTAGCTGCCACGACCACCAGAAGGGCAGTGATGCCAAAAAAATTTCTCTGAACCGAGTTCTAAGACAGTCCAAATAACTCCCCTTTCCTTTGTATGGTCCTTCATAGGTCTTTGGCACAAGTGCATGATTTTTGTGAACATTTTCATCCTTTCCGAAAGTTGATGGACGTTCAGAATGAGGTTTGCTATTCATCAACATTTCTCCTTTCTTGAAATGAGAAAAACATGCATACACTTGAGTTTTTTTTCCACAGTGCTGTCCTCATAAGCTGTGTTCAACATCACAACATTTTTTCCAGAGCAGGGATACAAGATTTCACAGCTGCACATTACTAAATTAAATTGGCCATCACACACACACACACACACACGGTTCAAGGGAACTACTTTTATGAATCAACTGAGACCTTTTATGTAAGCGAGTTAGTAGTGGGAAAAGTGTGTACTAGGAAAGCTCCTCTCAGTGGAGCTTTTTTCTGTTGTTGCTTTTGTTTTGTTTTTGTTTGGAGGGGCATTGGGGGGGTACCATGTAGAACATTTTCGTCTTGCTTTTTCTCATTGTTAGTAGCTCTGCAATGCCCCTGGGAAATTATGAATCCAGTTAGCCTCTCCATAGACATATCTGGACCATATACAGAAAACACACAGAACAAAAACATAAACCAACACCAATGACAAAATAAAAACAGAAAACCCTCAATTCAAGAGAAGGCAGAAACTATTTTAAAATGAAACAAGTACAAAATGGGTCAAAAAGGAGGTCCAAGAGAAGGTGTAACATTTTAATGTAGTCACATCTACAATAACCGGCCTCCAATTCCCCCCTCCCATAATGCACTCCGTCTAATAAGGTGGGTCATTCACATGCCTGGTTCATAGTCAGAGGAGGTTTGCTGAGACTTAAAGCATGTGGGCAGCCTGTGCATGGATTTGGGCCTGTGTTTTTCTCTTTAAAGATTTCCTACACATATATAATTTCCTTTTTTAAATAGTATTTTAAAATTCTATACCATTCACTAAATTCATGATACTATAACAGAGTTATCATATGCTCTAGAGGGATCATTTATAATGTTCTTCATTGAAGCAATGATGATGCCTCTAAAGTGAAGCAGGAACATAAAAACCCATAGATATATGACTGAATTATGAGCTCACATTTAGTCATAAGCCCTGGTCTAAAAACACTTAGTTCTTATGACATGGCCCTGCTTGATACGTGTCCTCATGAAGGTCTTCAAGTAGCAGTCATCCTGGTGCGGTGTCAGTTAAAGTCTCACAGAAGCACACCAGCCTTTGTCATGCAAAAATTGTAAACAATAAAGTCCAAATCCTTCGGATCTAGACTATTAGAACCTAAATTCTGAAGATGCAGTTTTGCAAGATTCCTTAGTTTTTAAAGCGAATACTCACAAGCTTACTCATTTTCTCTGTGTTTGTATTTTTTCTTTAGCACACCACACCAAAATCATCAACAAATCCTCTAGGTTCAGATATATTTCTTCCTAGGTTTACTCTTAACAAAATCAACTTAAAATTAGGGCTTTAAATTAAAAATCCAATTTTCCCTTCCTTATAATGCATGCTTAAATATAAGCTCAACATGAATTTTAAATTGAGAATTTGATTACAATATTTTCTGACATCACTATTTGTTAATATGCTTGTGAAAATTGGACTAGCATTCCTAATCTAGGTTATAAATTGAGAAGAAATTGAAAACAGTAATTTAAGTGCTATTACATCAATGAACTATGCAATTTTATCATTATTCCTCCTATTAGCTGGCAATTAGCACTCGATGTAATTGCACTGTTCAGTCAGGATGGCAATGGAATGGAATGGCAATAGAATGGTAGTGTGGATGCAGTGAACTGATGTTTCTGTTAAAGGCTTGTCCATAGTTTTACAATTACTATGATTTGATTATAATCTGGTGTCATAATGGTCCACTCACTCAAAAAATCAGAAAGGATCAGTTTCTGGTTAACAGCAATAAGTTATTAATAAGCAAGATATGTTTTCATTGGATTTGGAACTGGATAGGCTAAAAATCAGACAAATCATGACTTCTGGCCGCAGGTAACATACAGCATAAAAAATGGGATATTATTTATCAAGTAACACAAAGGTGGTGTGAATTGCACAGACAATGAGCTTAGAGATAGTATTTTAGTGGACCAAGAAAAAAATTCTTGAGGAAATAATTTTCTCACTCAAACTGAAGGTAAAGAAGATTTCAGATGGGATTATCATGCCAAGAGAAAGATTGAAAATCTCTTAAGTCAGAACAGTGCATGTATAAAGAATACCAAAACTGACCAGGAAAAATGACATGTGCACGACTCTGACTTTCAATGGAGTTTTTTTTTATTGTTTTTTTGTTTGTTTTTATTTTCAACATTTTATCTTCCTTTTCCACAATCATTTCCTGTGTGAAAATGTCCCTTTAGTTCAATAACATTTTTTTTTTACATGGCATAGTGATGATGCCTAAAATGATCCTTCCTGTGCAGACTTTTGAACCTGGGCCTCAAGTTTTACCATCAGCTTCCTACTCATTATCTCTACAAATATCTAGAAGACATTTCCAACTTAACAAAACCTAACTCAAGGCCTAGGAGTCCTATCTCAATGATGCCACCTTCACTGAACATCTAGCTTATTCTACCTGCAAAATAGGTTTTAAATCTGTCAACCTTTTACGACCTCCACTATTCCAAACCACCACTGGGTCTCCTTGGAGAGACCAAAGTGTATATCCCGATCTCTTGCTCCTCCATCATCTACACTCTACAAAAATGAGAAGTATTCTTTTTAATGTGGAAATCAAATCTAGTAATCTTTTGTACAAAAATTCCCCATGTCTTTCTAGTTAAAAGCTAAGTAAGGACTCTTTGCCCAAGTAGTACGCACACTCATTTCAGTTAATATCTCTGGGATCCATCTCACTTTCTGCCATTTCAGTTTACTTCACTATCCAAGAGAGCTGTAACTATCTACCTGATTCTGCTAATTTCATTTTATCCATATTTTTTGATATCCTGAGAACAGGAAGTTTGGTCTATTTAATTGTTATTATTTCCTTGACACGTAAAATAGTTCCCAATGAATACAGATGTTCAGTAAATATATTTTATTGTGTATTAAAAAATTGATGTTATAATTTGGGCAATAAGGAAATAAAATAATCCAGTACTAGTTGCAACTATTGAGCTGGTCCCAAATGATACTTCAGGAGCAAAAACATGTAGCAAATTAATTAATTAATAATTGGATGTTTAGAGTTGCTAAGAGGTGCGAACAATTCACAAACTCGGTTGCTAAGTGAAATATTGGAGATCTAAGTCTACCCAGAAATACTTTGGAAGGAAGGCCAATGAGCTAATTCTGAAAAATCAGTGATAAAATCAGATGGAGAACTGTTCTTCCCTGACACACATTCTAGCCGCAGCCACGAGTTGGATCGACTCTCCAACAACTAGTCTTTAATACGTGTTTGGCATATGTACATTCTGGGATTTCAACACCTTAGTAAAGAATATCTGCTACCTTGGTAGAACATAAATCTAATAAGGAGCAGGGTGTGTAAACAAAAACTGTAATAGTATATACAATAAGCTAAGGTCTGTAACAGGAATATGTCCTGGGAACCTTCACAGATGATCCCTGCGGGAAGCATGGGAAATCTGGGAGTACTTCACAAATAAGCATTCATGCTGCTTGTTCTCCTTGGGACAACTCGCTAACACTTGCCCACCCTTTGTGATGGGGGGTGGGGGTGGTGGTAAGGCATCATTGCAGCCAGAGAGAGGGGGAAATGTGTGGGAGGCAAGAAGACAAATGGCAAAGATGGGGAGGGCAAAGTAAAGAAGAGAGGGAGTTTGTTACATGCCATGGGGTTTGACCCTCTCATCACAGACTTGTGTACAAGAGAAAGAAACACCACCTGGTTTTGAGGTGGCTGTCATCATCACAGCTGGCACATGTCACATACTAAGAACATCCCCAAGTGAGGAGCGTTGAGATCTTTTCACCGATTGCTTCCCCATGGTGTATTATTTAATTATATATGTCTTTGTCATGTTGATCAGTACAAGGCAAACTTTCCCAATAAAATAGAAAGACACTTTTAGTAGAAAGAAGGGAAGACAATGATTCTTCTTGCAGCTACAGTGCAGAATCTATTTTTTTGCTCTCCTTTTTTCTAGGCAGCATATTCTAAAATGCTTGGCAATCTCATTCCCCTGAATATTGAATAAAAAATGATGGTGACTTGATTGTTCTGGGTCTATGCTTTTCCATTGCTGTGTAATATTTAAAAACTAACTTCTTCTGACAGCTGTGCTGAGAGGCATAGAAATATAAATAAATGAAGGGGACTCCGAAACTTACAGACATAGAAAGCTTTGACATTTTGCAAAGAGGATGAAAATGTAGCTGCACAAGTCTGTGTGCAACAAAATATGTACATTCTGGGGGGTGCTGAAGAGAAAATGAGAAGAGGTCTTTACTGCGGGTATTCAGTGGGCCGAGTATCACATGAAGAGTTATAATGTTAGTCTGCTCCTTTATTGCTCTGTGCCTGCGAGCCTCAGTCTCCTGCAAGAAAATCAAATTGTGAATGCCAACCTACTGCTTAAGACTTTGTGAGAAATGAGTCTTGACTGTGAAAGCTTCAACCATAACCCCTTGTTGCTCCAGCACTTACTGTGGGTTGTTATAGATCTTACATTGCTACAATTATTATTAATGACATAGCACAAACATTTGGTTTGATTTTGTTCAAAGAAAGAAGAAGATTACTTACCTGTTTATCTTCATGTTTCCAGATGTAAAATAGGTCTGTTGTTTATTCTGTTAATGCCCAGGTTAACAGCAAAATAATTTGTGGATAATTCAAATACTCTGGTTGTCTTCTCTTTGTTTTGTTTTTTGAGTACATCATTACTTACTCCCCATCACAGCAGAATGTGGACTTGTTTATGAAGGAGAGAAAGTTGTTGGATAAAACTGCTTGTGAGGGATTGTTTGAGAGATCATGGTGAAATATTTCTTTAAGATAAATTAAGAGAAGGCTAGTCTTCTTTTAGAATTATTATTAGCACAATCCCTCCGAAGCACTATCACACATATGTAGTTCATTTTTCAAAATATAGGAAAGAAATGAAACTTGTTGAAAATGGTATGTTTAACTGGTTATACATTTGACCCTGGAACACATGGCTCTAACCTCTCAGGAAACTAGATTTATTTTCCTGATTGATGACTTCTTAGAAGCAATGATGTGTTTGAGAAAGCCAGTTTGATTGGGACCTGAAGCCTATCTTAATGGGTTACCATCTTATGCAATTGCATTCCTCCTTGGATATTTTCAAGCACCTTATGCCCTTCTCATATATATTGATATACAACCAGAAAAACTCTTTGATACGTGGAAGTACAAATCCATGTTGTGGTCACATTTGCTGTAAGGTGTCTGCAAATTTTTTTCTGGCTTTTTTTTTAACCGCATGTTTATATTTTGTTTTTAACAGTTTTGTTGGCATATAATTCAGATAGCATTAAATTCAATGATTTAAACATATTTTAATCATTCATACAATCATCACCACAATCAATTTTAGAACATTTTCATTCTTGCATCCATAATTATAACCATTACCTTCCAACACTCCCTGCTATAACTCTAAGAAAGTGTTACTCTAGTAACTATCTCTATAGATTTCCCTATCTCTTGTGGTGTAGTCATTAGGCATTGGGCTGCTAATGGCAAGATCAACTGTTAGAAATCACCAGCTGCTGTGTGGTAGAAGGATGAAGTGTTCTATTCCCATAGAGATACAGTGTCACAGATCTGCAGGGGCAGCGCTATACTGTCCCATATAGGTCACTATAAGTCAGAAATGACTCGATAGCAATGGGCTTGGTTTTGGAGATTCTATATAAAGAAAGTCATGCAAGCCCCCTACAATGACAACAAAACAAAATGCTGAAAAACCTCAATCGACGTGGAAGTAGAAGATAATAGAAACTAGAACAAACTTTAAAATCAGTCAAAAGGGAAAAAAATGATAGTTCATTAAATTTTAACCTAACTCTATTGATAGTAATCTGCTTTCAATGCCTCTAAAGGCAAGACTGTTTACATTCCTGGTCAATAGAGAGTGTTCAGTGGTGTCTCAATTCAAGTGGGGATCCTGATCTGGATTGGGGGCTCTCCCTATCATTCATAGCCTTCTGAAAACTCGGGGCTTAGAATGTAATCTCTAATACAAATCTCTCCTCTGATCTTGGATTGTATTATTTATAGTCCTTGAATCACAGGTCCTAGTGTACTTCTTCCATGTGGATTTAGCTGAACCCTCACTTAGATGGCTGCTTGTTTGAAGACAATATTTTAAGATCACAGATTGTAATTTTCTTGTCCTCGGTGTGATATAATTTTTGTGCCAACATGGCACCTAGAAGAAGATATGGGTGGAGCTAACTTATCAATTAGGTCACAGTTTGATGATCTTTCTAGGAGGCATGACCGAGATAAATGGCTCACTGGAGGTCAGGGTTCCCCCACCGCCCCCTCTCCCACACACACACCTACCCGTTCTCTCTCTCCCTGGTGGCTGTACCAGCCCACAGCCTGATAGGAGCTGCCCTGCCTCAACCTGGGCAGTACTCTCTTCCATCTGGCTAAGTCAACCATGGACCATGGTGGATTGTTTCACTGTGCCAGGTTGTTGTGGTAAGGAGATGCAATAGAACTTCCTTGCAAGACATTGAACTACCTTGCAAGATGTTGACCCACATTACAAAAAACAACACAAGAAACTCCATTTTTAAAAAGAAATAAAAGTGACATTCAGCCCTGACTCAAAGTTGAACCACTCCCAAGGGGGTGCCTAGAAACTGAGCCACTCCTAAGAGGAGCCTAGAAACTGCCAACAGATGGTCAGAAGAATCTCCCCAGAAAGTCTGAAGGATCCTGATAAGGACCTCAAGTAGTCAGTCAATCCACCTACTTAAACCCAGGTTAGGACACTGACTTTTCAGAGAGCTGGGAAACAAGGAGACATCAACTCCTGCTCTCTACCACTCTACCCAGGATGAGTACACTGATGAAGTCAATGCTTATTGGACCTATGATGTGTGTAGTGTGCTGCCTTTATGCTCTTATATTTTCCTTGATATTCATATCCTTGGGTGTTTGAGTTAATTTTAGGATTATTAGGTTGTTTGATGTGTGTTTGCAGTGAATAAACCAAGAGTTCAAAAATGTCTAAGGGCATTAAGTAATTATCGATCGCAGCACTCAAGACAATGGCGCTGCTTGGCTTGACCAAGCCTGCTGCCTGTGAGCCAACCCCACTTGTCTTGCCACTGCTCAGGAGGCTGTCTCTTCCATCAGCCACTATATCATGAGACTCTGCCATGAACTGCTTCACTGTGCTGTGCTACTGGCCTCCACTACACCTCACCACTTTATTGTCCTACTATCTGCTTCCTTGTCCTTGGTTGGAAGGACCTTCAGTATTTTAACCATCCCAGAAAAGCAAGTTAGACTGAGCTCTAGTGCTGTGTGAACTGATATGCTGTTATATTCCTTATCACTATATAAATGTATCCATATATATATACACACACACATATATATACACATATATAATCACACATGTCTTCTTCTTGCTTCTTTAGAGACCCCACCTAACATGGCCAGGAACCATGGATTTCTTCACCACTTTTGGTTATAGCACCTATATCTTCAGTGATCAATTCATGATGGTATATATTTAGCAGGACCCCCATCAGAAGAACTAATTGTTCTTAGATTAGGGTTTACAATTAAGTATGAGCGCAAAATTCTCCCATGTATCTAAGGGTGTGTATGTATACACACACACACACATAAAATTTCCCTCATCCATTTTAGTTGCAGCATAATCCACAATAGCAAAGAGTTGAAAGCAATCTAAAGTTCCATTGGTAGATGAGTGGATCAGCAAACTCTGGCACGCACACACACACACTATGAAATACTATGCCTCACTCAAAAGCACTGATAAGCACATGAAACACATCTCTTCATGGAAAGAACTAGAGGAAATTATGCTAAGCGAAGTCAGTCAATCACAAAAGGCACAGTACTGTGTGAGCCTCCTGAGGTAGTGTAACTTCACGGCCCACTTGTCCTTGGACACCTTGAGCCACTCCATGGCCCTTCGCTCTTAGGGCGCGAAGCCACACACCTCCCGGATCATGTCCCTTAGGAACTTGGTGTGCTTGGTGAGACACCCACGGTGGCGGCTATGCCTCAGCTTGCTCACATTCTTGGTCACCTTGTGACCCTTGTCGAGGCCACATAGGGTAGCACAAAGCCATGGCCCACACCGTGCAGTAACTCCTAAGGACCCGATAGCAGCGGATTCCGGCCACGAAGAACTCACTTACCTATTTTGTTTGTTAATCTTGTATCCTACAACTCTTCCAAGTTCCTCTATTGCTGTTAGTACTCCGATTGTGGAGCTTTGGGGATTTTCGATGTACAGAATCATTTCATCAGTGAATAACGATAATTTGACCTCAACTTCTATCATTTAGATACCTTTGATGTCTTTCCGTTGTCTTACGTTATTAGCTGGGACCTTCAGTACAATATTGAATAATAGTGGGGATAAGGGGAATCCTTATCTAGTCCCCTTTTTCAATGGGATTGATTTGTCTTTTCTCCATTGACTATGATGTTAGCTGTCAGTCTCTCATACACAGCTTGTATTAACTTGAGGAACTGCCCTTCTATTCCTGTTCCTCTGAGTGTCTTAATTAGGAAAGTATCTTAATTAGGGTGCTGGATGTTGTCAAATGCTTTCTCTGCATCTATGTATATTATTATATGATTCTTATACTTTATCTTATCAATGTGGTGTAAAATATTGATGGATTTACAAATGTTTAACCATCCCTGCATCCCTGGGATTAATCCAATCTGATCCTGATGGATTATGCATTTTATATATATTTGTATTCTATCGGCCAATATCTTGTTGAAGATTTTTATATCTATATGCCTTAGAGATATTGGTCTATAGTTCTCTACTCCTGTGGGATTCCTTCCCTGTTTGAGTATCAAAATTATACTAGCTTCATAGAATGAGTTTTGGAGTTTTCCATCCTTTTCTACACTCTGAAAAACTTTGTCGAGGATAGGTGCCAGCTCCTCCCTGAAAGCTTTGTAGAATTCTCCAGTGAAGCCATCTGGTCTGGGAGCTTTTTTTGTTGGTATCTTCTTCAAAACAATATCTATCTGTTCTCTTGTTAAAGGTTTGTTTAGTTTTTTGAACTCTATCTGGGATAGTCTAGGGAGGGATTGTTTTTCCAGGTATTTGTCCACGTCTTCCTCATGTTAAACTCATTGGAATACAGACTTTTATAGTACTTTATGAAAATACTTTTAATCTCATTAGGGTATCTTGTGATTACCCCCATATTAACCTTCAACCTGTCCATTGTTGCTTGTTCTTTCCTTTCTTTGGTTAGATTTGCCAGAAGCCTGTTAACTCTATTGATCCTTTCAAAGAACCAGTTTTTTGCTGCGTTAATATTCTGCATGCTTTTTTTTTTATCTTCCCAGTGGTCAACTCTGTCCTGATTTTTATTATTTCTTTTTTTTTTTTTTTTACTGTTGGAGGGATTATTCTGTTGACTCTGTTCTAATTGGAGTTTTTGTGAGAGCGTATCTGTCATATGTCTCTCTTCTTTTATCATATATGCTCCTATTGCAATCAGGCTACCTCTGATAACTGCCTTCGCTGTATCCCAAAGGTTTTGATATGAAGTATTCTCATTCTCATTCATTTCTAGAAATGTTTTGATCGCCCTTCTAATCTGGGCCAGTACCTATTCATGCCCCAGAAGCTCATTTTTCATCCTACAACTGTTTGCCCTTCTTTTACTAATGGTCCTTTATTAATCTCCAGCTTTATGGCATGGTGATCAGAGAAGGAAGTCTGTGTAATATCTATGTGTTTGAATTTACTTACTCTTGACTTGTATCCCAACATGTGGTCAATTTTCAAAAATGTGCCATGTGCATTTGAAAAGAACATGGATTTAATTTTGCATTTGGATGGAAAGCTCTAAATATGTCTATCAGATTTAGTTGCCTAATTGTGATGTTTACTTCTATAGTCTCTTTGCTGAGCTTCTTTCCCAAAGATTTTTTTTTTTTACTCAGAGTGGCATGTTAAATTCTCCTTCTATAATTGTTGAGTCTGTAACATCTTTTTTCATGTTCTGAATAGTTTGTTTGACAAACTTCACAGGTCTCTCATATGGCGCATATATGTTTATAGTGCTCACTGGTTCCTGATAAATTTTTTAAAGTAACATTTTACACAAGCTCTTGTAAAATTGTATTTTCACATTAGCTTATATTGAAAATATTTCTAAGATTGCTATATCTTCTTTATAATATCTTAAATAGTGTTCTCTATTTTTCTTCTCTGTTTCTAAAATTCATTACAATGGCTATAAAGAATTTAGACAAAATTCATGATTAAGGATTCTTATGGAAATTAACAAGTTGTGATACTCAGTGAGAAATGCTCAAGGTTAAGTGGTTTATGAGGACATTTTACAAAATTCTGTCAAGTCCATTAATAAATGCCCAAAGGACATAACACTTTGCTATAAATTTAAACCCAAAGGGCATTCAGTTTAATCTCTGTGGTTCAACAGACTCATATCTTGGAATTACCTGCTCTGAAGTCATCCCACTCCAATAAAGCTCAGCCCAAAGACACTCCGCTTCATTTATGTGGGTCAGCAAGTCCCGTTTCCCCAATTAAGTGCCCTGAAGCACCTACTCTTCAAGTCAGCCTCCTGAGCAAAAGTACTCAGCTTTCCTTGGTTCTGCTATTGCTCTCCTCTTGGTATAGGCGGATTCAGGAGGTTCACAGGACAACAATCTCTGCTCAAGAGGATTCTTTCTACTCTTGACTCTTGGACTCATTTTATACACAGAAGGATGGCACTCCAAGAAATTCTTTTCACAATTAGTCACAGGTGAATTATATAAGTATCTTCACACCTTCTTATCAAATTCATGGTAAAAAGTACTTTTGTGAGAGTTATAGACTTTGGCTAGAAGAAACACATTAAATAATTCACTTGCCTACACTTGTTTATAACAGTTCTTAATGTGCAGAATCTTATTTTAAGGCATTTTGGGTTTGGGTTAACTGAATTTTAACAATATTACATTTTATATAAATATTTATATAAATGCATCTTACCTATGTCTATTTATTTTCAGAGAATATAATTTTATAGGTAAATGTTGATAAATTAAAAGAGACAGAAAATTTATAAACTTTCAAATAGTGATAATCCATTTACTTGAGAAGTTTTGCATCAATTTATTCCTACCAACAATGCATTTTGGTCCTTTGTCAATTGTGAATTTTTTAGCTATATTTCCTAGAACTCTGTGTTCAAATTATTAGCCACAAAGCTATACAATTCCCTTAAAATTATGTGGTAATTATTTTTCTAGCATTTCTATTTTCATTTTTAATGTAATTTTGTAAACATACCCTTTCAATATTCATATGCATCATGGGCTGCAAGAAGAATGAACAAATATGTTTTGGAAGAAGTACAGCTAGAAAGCACCTTGGAAGCAAATAGAGGAAGATTTGATTTATTCTTACCATTAGGAGAAAATCATCATGCTTGGCAATATTGAAGTTTAGTAAAAAAGAGGGAAATTTCCAGTGAAATAAATTGGCACATGCCTCAAACAGAGGAACTCCTGTGAGGATAAAACAAGATTGGGCTTCTGTGATATGCACAGGGTCACTGTCCGTGTCATTGTGTAGTTATAGTTATAAAAGCTAGCACTAACTAGCTTTAAGAATATAAAATGTCATATTACACTCTCAGCTAAAGCTAATTTTTATAACTATAACTACATAATTACATGAACAAGTATTTATTGAGATATATAAAAGTTGCATTGTTGAAAGTAATTTCTCTGTGGAATCATTATATCAATAAATATCAAAACAACCCTCCTTTAATGCAGTGAGAATAAATATTCAATAAGCTATTAAAAGTGTCATAGAATTTCACATATCTCATTATTTTTATTTTTACTCAACCCTAGCCCTAACACACATCTCATTATTACATGAATTTTCATCAATATCAGGAGTTCCAAGTACTATCAATGTTAGTAAATAACAGCCTTTCATTCACCTGATAAATTAGTGATACTTATATGAAAATGTAGATTTCTGCTGATAGAAATCGATTCATGGACTACGGTAAGAAAATGCACTGTATATCTTAAGACTTACAGAATAGGAGTGTTTATCTGTTGTTATTTTGTATGGTTTTCTGCATATGAAATTCAGGATAGGTAAATCTATAGATAGAGTATCAGGATCAATGGTTTTTGAGGATGTGGCATGGAGAATTGGGGGACTTGGGAAGTTAACAGCATTGAGGGCAAGAAAGAAGAAAAATATTGTGGTGGTGACTGTACAACTTTTCTTAATACAAGGAATACCCCCAAAAAGGAACTGAACTAAGCTCCACTGTGTGGAGCTTTCTTAGTATGCATTTTTCCAACTGCGTGAACATCAAGCAACTCTCTCTCTGAATTGGTGCCCTCAGTGCCATTGCCTGGGAAGACTTTCTCTGTCACAGTGAATTTTTTCATAAAGGCAGTTTAGCTCTAACGTCATTTTATGTGTTGGCCAATTTAAGTGAACAGTGTCCGGCTGTGAAATTTTTGTTTCCTCCTAAGAAAAAAAATCCCGCAGAAACTGTTGTGATATGGAACACATATGGGAAGGATAGGAAAAATTCAAGTGTAAGGATAGTTTTCTCTTTTCAAAAAATGTGAAATACCAATTAATGACTAGCCTCATTCTGAAAGGTCATCTACTTCCCAAATGGTTGCAAATGTTGTCTTATAGTGCATTTGGAGTTTGTTCCAACAGGTCAGACTGTTAATCAATATTTCTATTTAGAATTTCTGAAAAAATACATAACAGTGTGTGACCAAAAAGGCCTCATTTGTGGCAGACAGGGGACTGGTTATACCACCACAGCAATGCACCTGCTCATGTAGCCATCTCAGTTTACATGTCTCTTGCCCCACACACCTGACTCCCCTGACCTGGCTCCAAGTAACTTCTTTTTGTTTCTATAAGTGAAAAGGAACATGAAAGGACAGCAAGTTGATGTAGAAGAAGTAAAAAAAAAAAACATGGGAGGTGCTGTCAGCCATCAAACAGATGAGTTTGAAAAATGTTTCCAAGAATGGAATCACAGATTTGACAAATGCATTCAGTGTAATGGAGTATACTTTGATCGTAATAAGGTTGTTTTGTATAAATTTTTAAATATATAGCATTGAAAAGTTTTTCAGTTTTTTTTTGGGGGGGGCGTATCCCCTGATTGAATTATTAAATTGAACAATATGTGAATTGTATGCTGATAAAGCTGTCAAAATGTGAGTTTTATAGTAGTTGTTATAGATTAAATTATGTCCAAATAAAACATATATTGACACTATATTCCTTGTACTTGTTGATGTGAACCTTGTTTGGAGACACATACTCTTACTTTCAAGATGTTGCCAGTTAGATTAATGAGATTACACAATGTAGTGGTTGTTAGTATTTCCTGTATTGTAGGCTCTGTCTTATTGCAACTGTGCGTAGATCAAAATGTAACGCTGCCCGGTGTTGTGCTGTCTTCCAGATTGTTGGTCGCTGTAGGGTGTAGGGAGAGCACCAGAGTAGGGAGTTTCTAATCCTACACATTTGATAACTAACTCAAGAGGGAGGACACACGAATAAACAGAGTCACACACAGCAGGACAATCCTGTAGGGTGCATCAATAGCAAAGGAATGCCAAGACTCACCAGCAGCTGGTAAAGCAAGGAGAGATCTATCCCATATCATAAAACTTAGAAAGGACCAATATCACTTGATAAAGCATATGGACTTCTAGTGGGAGAATATGAGACAATAACTTTTTTTCTTTAAACCACATGCTTTGGCATATTTTGTTACTAAGTCCCAGGAAACCAGGACAGCAACTTGCAAAGAAGAGGCATGCAGAACCAGGAGAGCGTCATTATTGAGAACACAGCAGAGACAGCAGCTACACCACACATATCTCCCCCCTGGGGCTTACCAAGATCTCTTTGTGTCTTGGTATTGCATCTCTTAGAAATTGACCCACTGTGTGCTTGTATTTAGGAAGGTAACCACACGTCCACGTGGGGAGGTTGTTACATAATTTGTACTGTTTCCTTACAATACATTTGAGGACAATATTAAAAACTCGTCATCAAAATAACTTTTAGTACATATTTTATATGAAATGTTCCATTTTGGTTTCAACATTGTAGCTTCTTTCATGCACTGGGTGTGATCCAGTTCACGATAATTATTGTTTTCCCTTCTGATGCGCTAATTGCCACAACAGTTCTCACTTTAGGTTGGACAAATTGCTCGTTTCAAGTCTAATTTAGATTTCTGAGCAACAACCAGTTGCTGAAAATGAGATATTCCAGAGTGATCTTTCTTTTTCATGTGGGGAGACATGGGAGCAACTGTTCACGTAGAGCTATTGACAGAGAGTATGGGAGACACTAAGGACATGTAAATAGGCGTGGCTCAACATGACACTTAATAGAGAATTATTACACATTTAAAGAAATATGTAAATAACATTTAATGGAACTAAATTCTTATCAAAAAGGTCCTGAGTTCATGTTGATATTTCCCTTGGGCCCTTTTCCTTAAAAAATATTCTTATTGAAAAAGGATGGTGGAGGGAGATGAAGGCACAAGGGAAGCAGGTTATGTCTGCACAGAATTTGGAGTGTGCATACAGATCCCCCCTCCACACACACAACATAACTTTGTGGAGGAACGCATGAAGACTATGCTACAGATCCAGCCCCAATCAGAGCCAAACTACCTCTGCCTAAAAGGAAGTGTTACAGAGGACAACACAAAATATACATATTGACAAAAAATATATATATATATATATATATACATATTGGGGCTAGGAGTGACATGCCACACCCACACAGAAACAAACCAAGAAGGAAAAAGAGAAAGGGACCTACCCTACATTGGCACATCAAGCCTGGACAATGATATCCCTGCGTGGAGCTGCTCAGGCACAGAGGATTACAGAGCCAACAATCGCTCAAGACATGGTGTCTCCTCAATGGAGCAAACTGTAAGTTAAATACATTAATTTATAAACATAAAAGTGACAGAGGACAATACAGGGGACACACGGCAGAAAACTAGCCCAGTCTGAACACCCCACAGCAGGGTGACCCAAGAAGGGAATTTAACAGATCAGCAACAGCACAAAGTCCCTGATAGCCCCCCAAAAATAGAATTCAGGATCCATGGGGAGATAGTCATAAAAATCAATAGACAGACCTGGAATTATCTATGGTTTTTTCTAGTTATTCTCTTTTGCTTCTTTTCTATTTGTATTGAGTCTTTGTTTTCTTTTCATTTCATCTCTGATATTGTTGGTTTGCTTACTTATATAAGGTAGGCATGGGAAGCAAGTTTAAAGAGAAAACAATGGGACAAACAGTTCCAGAGGGACTTGGGGGGAGAAAAGGAGATTGAAGAAGGGATCCATGAGCAAACAATGCTAAAGACAGTGTAACAACTAGGGAAATAAAATCAACAGCCAGGAGGATGTAGAGAGCATGGGTGTGTTGGAGCAGCAGCAATATAGCAGCCAGGAATTGCTAAGAGGCAGATGTAGGGTGAACATGATGGTGGAGCAGAAGGAAGGTAAAAGGAAACAGAGGAACAATCTAGGAAGGAAAGCTATAGATAAGTGTATAGATATAGGTGTGCACTTGATATAAATACATTAATTCATAAAAATAAAGGTATTGACCTGTGTACATATATTTATATGGCAATACACTGAGAAAGTGGATGAACTTTGGGCCTCTGCTCAAGCACTTCCTCAATGAAAGAACACTTTAAACAACCAGGTATTCTGTTATACTCACCTACCCAACTTGATTGCTGAAGACAAAATGGGTGCATAAGCAAATGTGGTGAAGAAAGCCAATGGTATCTGGCCATTAAATGATATAGCATCTGGGGTCTTAAAGGTTTGAAGTTAAACAAGTGGCCATATCTAGCAGAGAAGCAAAAAGTCCATATGAAAGACGCATATCAGCCTTTGCGGTCATGAGCTGTCAACAGGATTGGTTAATAGACATCAGAAGAACCCAAACAAACAAAAAAAATATGTTGCTGAGAAAGAGGGTGTTCAGAGAAGAGACCCCCAAACCATCTGTAGACAATCAGATATCCCCTCACAGATGGGTCACAGGGAAAGGATGAGTCAACCAGGGCACACTATAGCAGCAATGAAACACACACTATTTCTTTGATTCCTAGAGGTTTTTGCACCCCCCACTATCATTACCCCAGTCCTGCCTCTTTCACTGCAGGCTAGACTGGAGCATGTGCACAGGTACATATCAGAGATAAGAGCTTGGGACACATAGAATTCAGGAACAGGAATAGGAATAGCAATATCAGGAGGGTAGGGGAAAAGGTGGGAAGAAGAGGGAACCAGTTGAAAGGATTAACATAGAATCACCACCCCCAAACCCCAGGAGGACAAGCAACAGAAACTATGGGGGAAAGGACACAGTAGTTGGTACAATTTTCACTTTGTAGCTTTCATTTCTCTTCTCATCTTTTGTAAGCAATCTGAAAGGGTTTTTTAAATATCCCATAACATATATATATGTATATATGTGTGTGTATATATATAGAGCGAGAGAGATTCTCCTTTCCTTTAGGAAAAAATTAAATATTATAAAGTGTATATATATTATTAAAATATTTTCCTATACTAATACTAATGAAAAGTTGATCAATGAAGACACTGGCTTCCAAAATTTTGTTTAAAATATCGGTGTAGGTTTTCTATTTTATCCAGCTATATAAAGTTCTTTTTATTTCTATTTTCCTTCATTATCATTTTTTCTTTATTATAAATTTCTTGAGTTCTGAGCTCTCTTACATATGGACATATACTCTCTTATTTCTTAATTTTGAGATACTCTGAAACTATTCAAGAGTTTCACAAGATATATTGAAACTAATATGAAACATTAAATACATGTGTATACTAATGAATGAAACACAAATAAACATATCTCTAGCATTTTCTGTCCTAATTCAAGATTCATCTGATATCAGCACTGATATCCCTCATTCCAAGTCCTTTTCTGAATCTAGTCTGAATCTCTGGTAGCTCCCTGTCAATATACTGCTGCAACCCTTCTTGGGAGATCAGAAGCAAAATTTAACTTGCATATGATATCAATAGTAATGTTCTATACTTTATGCATTCCATTAGGTCATCTTTGGGGTAATGAGTGCAAATATGGATCTCCTTCATGGGCTAAATTGTTTTCTTCCAAATTCTGTGACATAAACTTATGAGTACTTCCAGTGCTTCATCAGCTTGTTGTAATATCTAATTGATATTTCATCAATTCCTGCATCCTTCCTTTTGGCCAATGCTTTCAGTGAAGCTTGGACTTCTTCCTTCAGTATTATTCTTTTACTCATATGCTACTCCTTGAAGTGGATCAAGAAACAGTTGTGAAAACAGAATGAGAATGTTGCATGGTGTCATTTAGGAAAAGTTTATGTCAAGGTTAAATCCTCTCACTAGAATTAATCAATCTATATGTTAGGCAAATAATCAGAGACATATATTAAGTGAAGAAAAATGTAATATCAAGATTGAGGAAGGCTTATTAATGACCTTTAACATGCAGATGACACAACTTGTTTCTGAAAGTGAAAAAAGACAAACACTTGCTGATTAAAATCAAGGATTATAGCCTCAATTATGAATTGCAACTCGATGTAAAGGAAAAAAAAATGTTTAAAACTAGACCAATACGTAGCATCGATAAGTGGAGAAAATATTGAAGTTGTCATGAACTTCAACTTGTCCGGATCTGTAATCAATGTTCATGGAAGGAAGAGTCAGGAGATCAAATGATGAATTGTATTAGGTAAATCTACTGATAAGACCTCTTTTAAATATTGAACAATAAGGATGCTACTTTGAGGTCTAAGTTGTGTCTGATCAAAGCCACGATACTTTCGCCTGCCTTATATGCTTTTAAAAATTGGGTAGTGAATAATGAAGCTTGAAGAAAATTGATGTATTTGAACTATGGTGTTGGTGAAGATATTGAAAGAGCCATGAACTGCTAAAAAAGCAAACATGTTTACCTTGGGAGAATGACAACCACAATCCTTCTTAGAGGCAAGCACGGTGTGACATGTATATATTGTAAACTCAACTCTCCTAGGTTGGTGTTCGACTTGTTAATCAGGTGATGGTGATAGCTCTTTAGGGATGTGGTCTTTTGTATTCATTGAAAGAAACTAATTTTTCTCTTCCATTCCACCTTCCTCCTCACTGGAGTTGTGCTGGGACTCTGTGTCTGCTGCCAGGGACGGCCTTATATGGGTGACCCAACCCTGACAGTGGCCAGTATCATCACATGTTTACATTAACCGTGGACACATGAGACTCTGAACTCACTGACTGCTTTCCACTTCACTTTTCAGAGTCAGTAGCCTAATGCCACTGAGTCTGAGGAGGGACCTGACTAGCATTGGATCTATGGACTTGAGTTGAACTGGGACTATATACACTGCAAACTTGCTTCTTGATACACAGCTACTTCTTGAACATTGAAGAATGTCACAGGCTTGTCTCTGTAGAAAACTCACCCTAATACAGATGATCAAACTTTGTCTCAAGTATATTGGACATGTTATTGGAAGAGATCAGTCCCGGCAGAATGACATCATGCTTGGTTCAGTGGACGGAGACGCAGTGGAAAAGAGAGGATTGACGCAGTTTCGTCAACAATAAGCTCAAGCATAAGAACAAGGGGCATTAAGGAGTAGTACCCTGCAGGCAGTGTTTTGTTCTATTGCACCCTGTGAGTAGAAAGCAACCCAGCAGCATGCTAGCATGCTAACAACAACAGCAACGTGCTAAATAGTTATCATTTAAATATGCAAAATTATAAGTTAATAAGTTACAAAAGTTGGTGGAAGACATGAAAAAATAAGAATTTATAAATTATCAAGGGTTCATGTGGCAGGGAGGTTGAGGAGTGGCAGCGGGTGGAGTGGGGTGGGGAATGTGCTGATATCAAGATCTCAAGTAGAAAGAAAATGTTTTAGAAATGATGGTGGAAACATGTACAAGTGTGCTGGGCACAATGTATGTATGTAGAATTGTGAAAACAACTGTAAGAACTCCCAATTGAAAGATTTTTTTTTTAAAAAAAAGTAAGCTACAGGCTGAGCCCTGGTGGCATAGTGGTTGTGTGCAGAACTGCAGCCCACAGGGTTGGCAGTTCAAATCCAGCAGCAGCTCTCCAGGAGCAAGGCTGGGCTTCCTACTCCCAACAGGGCAGTGATGCCACACACAAAAAAAGTAAGCTACATAAAACAAATTTTAAAGGTCCATTTTATTTTCATGATACTGATTGGGTTGCAAAAGAACCAATCATACAAAATGAAAGAAACAAATAAGTTAGAATAACAGGTTTCCAGAAAAATCATTCCATATTGGCATTAGGTACTGAAATTAAAATTAGGCTTCAACATTTCAAAATATTCACAGACTCAAAATAGTCAATCAGATTATTCCCAACATTGGAGACATATATAGACTGATGTTAACACTGTACCATAACGTCAGTCTACAACAACCCTGTAGGACAGAGTATAACTCTTTCTTACAGTTCCAAGACCGGAAATCTTTTAGGGAGCAGACAGGTTTATCTTTCTTCTGCATAAAGAGCTGCAGGGTTTTCACTGCTGGCCTTCTGGTTATCAGTTCAGCCCTTACTCAACTGTGCTTTCAAGTCATGTTGTTCCTGTGCTCTGGGGACTGCAGTCAATTGTGACTCATAGTGACCTTATGTATGTTCGACAGAAGGAATTGCCGCCCAGCCCTGCACCATCCTCTTACTTGTTCTCATCTTTGACCTCCAGAGCAGTTAGTCCATAAAATTAAGCTAAGTGGCCTCGAAAATATTTTCTCCTCTTTTGTTTCCTCTGGAGGTATTCAGATTAACCCACTGAAACCTTCCCTTCCAGACTCATCTAATCATGAAAAAATCTCTTCCCTCATCGTGCTGTTCTTGTTATTATGCACCACAAGTTGGTTCTAACCCACATCCCCTGACAAAATTGGGACACTCCATCCTGGATAAGAGGCATCTATCAATATGACTTACACTGACACTGTCCTTCCTGCCTTAGAGGTCCTCAAGCAAGCCATTCAAGCCTTTTGATGAGCATCCAGAGAAGGGGGCTTACTTTACCTTTGCGTTAGCCAAGTTTTAAACTTTTTCTTATATTCCAATAAAAGTTTTGGACAGATACCCTTAAACACAGATGTGTTATTAATGCAACAATATCATCAACAAAAGTTTGGCCAAGTTCACTCACTTAGAAAATGCAATCTCAATCCGTACCATCTCTATCACAGACCTTACGAAGTCCGATGAGATTTTCTGTCAACCTGACTGATCCAAGATTCTCAGTTGTTTGGAAATAATACCCCATGATGGTATCTAACATGTTATAATTAACCTCATATAGGAATCTGTAAGCAGACGGCTTGATTAGGTTATAACTTTGATGAAAGTGGAAGAAAGACTTCACAGCAGTAAACCTTGTTAATTTTTAAGTCAACTTCTTGGGAAGATCCACTTCTGCTATAGATTGGTACCATGTGAGGAATTTTTTCAAAGTTATATATTTAATTTTTTTTCAAAACAACATTATTACCTTCAAAGTACTCTTAAGACATTACACTTAAGACATTTGTCAAATCTGCTATTCCATTCTGAGAAACATTTTTCAAACTCCTCTGTTTGGATGGCTGACATTACCTCCCTCAACTTTTCTTCACCTCTTGTATGTCCTCAAATCACTGTCTTTCCTTGTCCCAGTTCATTTTGGAGACAAAAAGAAGTCACACGGTGTGAGGTCATGTGAGTAAGGTGCATGGAACAAGAGAGGCATACTGGTTTTTGTCAAAAACTGGTGTACCAAGATGGCTGGCTGCATAAGGAGATGCATTGTTGTGGTGGTAATCCAGCATTACACAATCTTTTCAAAACCTCTAAATAGAAAGGTTGATTAACAATCTGATCTGATGAAATGACCTCCAAATGTACTATCTCCCTCACATCATAAAAAAACAAATGAGCTTCATCTTGATCTTTGATTTCAAAGATCTTTGATATTTTAATGAGGTGACAATGGCATCCTCCACAGGCATGATTGACGTCTGCTTTTGGTGTTGTAAGAAAAGCACCATGTTGCCCCGGTGGTGAAGTGGTTGAGTGAGGGACTGTGGCCCATGGACTTGGAGGTTCAAATCCAGTGGCGGCTCACCAGGAGCAAGGCTGGGTAGCTCCCATGACCACCAGAGGGCAGTGATGCCCCTTACCAAAAAAAAAAAAAAAAAAAAGAGCACCCTGTCTTATCACCAGTAATGACCTTGGGGAAAAGTCTGTGTTGCTTCAGAGCTGTTCTTTCGAAGCATGGCATGCCAATTCTCTTTGTTCTGGTCGATCAGAACCCAATGCACAAATTTCACAGCCAACTGTTCTCATTCTCAAATCTTCCCTTAAAGTTTGCCAAGCTGAGCTCCATGATAGTTCTTATAGATCTTCCACCTCTTTAACTGTCCATCATTGTTCTTCGAGCACAAATGCACAAATTTTACTGACGTTTTCATCCATTCAGGAAGTTGATGGGCATCCAGAACAAAGTTGCCATCAATTGACATTTCACCTTTATTCAAATGGGAAAACTACTTGTAGACTTTTTTTAAATATAGCCCTGTCCTTGTAAGCTGTGTTAAATATCACAACAGTTTTGTGGCATTTTTTCCTTTGCAGCCATGTGCTATTCTCTTAAATCAGCCATCACAAAAAAAAGGAGGCTTGAGTGAGACTGCTTTTATGGAAAAAATTCACTGTAACCAGAGAGTACATTCCCAGGCAGTGCCACTGGATACACTATTTTAGAGTGTGTTGCTCTATGCTACCTAGTGATAAAAATGCTTACTGTGAAAGTTCTGCCCAGTGGAGCAGTTTTTCTATATATTTTGGGGGGTGTATAGGGTTCATCAACTATCTGCCATATTGTCTGCTAACCCCATGTGCTATCATTGGATGTTGATTTTCAGATTCATTCATGTGCATTCACATCCATCATCCTATGATCTTCCTGCTGCTGTTTCTTCAGTGCCCAAAAGTACATAAGTCAGAAGAAGTCTCCAGTTTACAAGGTGACCCATGGAATTATCCTTTGTTCCAACTGTGTCTCCTGATAGAAATCTCTTTCTACATGCATACGCAGCGCGTTCTGGTGGTGTACGTTAACCAGTGGGCTTCAATCTATATAGCTGGTAATTCAAAATCACAGCATCTCTGTAGGAGTCAGATGGACTTTCAGCCTTCAGCAACAAAAGGGGGTCTCTAGGAGTCAGCATTGACTTGATGAGTTTGAAGAGACAAGAGAGAAGCTCAATGGGAGCATTTAACAACCAGGACAAGGCTGACTGTGGCAACTATTAAGTTCAGGTTGAAGCTGAGAAAAGCAAAAGAAGTGCCAATATGACCTATAGTCTATCCCACCAGAACTGTGATAACTTCTCAAGTACTGATCTACAGCGTTGAACAGTAAAGAAAAAAGATACAGGGCTCAGTCCCAGTGGCATAGTGGTTGTGCGTGGGAATGCGGCCCACTGGGACAGAGGTTCAATTCCAGCAGTGGGGCTGGGCCTCCTACTCCCACCGCCGGAGAGCAGTGATGCCCAAAAAAAGAAAAAAGATATAATGGGCTTTAGGATGGCATCAGGAACATTACACATGGAAAAAACAAAAGGTCATTTAAAAGACAGGAAAGAAAGAAAAGATCAAAGTGGATATCAAAAGGAATTCTGGAATTTGCTTATAACCCTAGAATAACTAAGACAAATAGAAGAAATGATGAAGCCAAAGAGATGAATAAAAATTCCTAATGGCAGCTTGAAAAGACAAAGAAAATATTATAATGAAATGTCCAAACAGCTAGAGAAATAAAATTACAGAGGAAAAACATGTTGAATATTTGGTACTGTGATGGAGCTCAAGAAAAATGTCAAGCCTTGCGTTGCAATATTAAAAGATTCTATGAGCAGACAAGTGAATGCAGTAGAAAGCATCAAAGGAAGATGGAAGAATAACACAGAATCACTGGATGAAACAAGCGAAAAACCAACACTCGTTGACATTCCACAGTTTCAAGGCAGGAGATGAATAAGATTCAACGGCACTGAAGAAAGAGACTGTTAAACAGCACTGAAAGCATCAGCTAAACAGCAGGAATGGACCATGTACCATTTGAAGCATTTCAACAAGCTGGTGAAGCACTGGAAGCACTCACTAATGGATATGCCAGAAAAATGTGAAGGCAGCTCCTTGGACAACTTACTCAAAAAGATTCATGTTTGCACACATTCCAAAGAAAGGTGCCCCAACTCGATGCTCGAATGATAGAGCGAGATAGTTACTGTTGCATGCAAGTAAAATTTTGCTGGCACTCATCCACTATGGGCTGCAGCAGTACATTCACAGGGAGCTGCTGGAAGGAAAGGCAGCTTTGGAAGAGAGCATGAAGCAGAGGATATCACTGTCGAACTCAGATGGATCTTGGTGAAAGAAGCAAATATTAGAAAGCTGTTTGTTCTTGTTTTGTCTACGATGCTAATGCTTTCAACTGTCTTGTACAGAATGGGAATCACAGAACACTACCTTCTGCTCATGCAGAACCTGTACATGGATCTAGATGCAGCTGAGGGAACAGAACCAGGGTATTCTTTACGGTTTAAAATCAGGAAAGCTGTGCATCAAAGTTGTATCCTCTCACCATACTTATTCAATCTGCATGCTGAGGAACTCACCAGATAATTTGGATTATATGAAGAAGAATACAACATCAGGATCAAAGGAAGACGTGTTAGCAAACCCGTGATCAGCAGATGACAGGAACTCATTTGCTGTCAGTGAGGAGGGTGTGAAGCACTTACTTATGAAGATGCAGAGTGGCAGCCCTCAGTATGCGTTATGACTCAACATAAAGAATACTAAAGTAGGGGCTGAGCCCCGGTGGTATAGTGGTTGTGGACTGTGGCCCACTGGCTTGGTGATTCAAATCCAGCAGCAGCTCTCCAGGAGCAAGGTTGGGCCTACTCTTACCAGAGGGCAGCGATGCCAAAAAAAAAATAAGAATACTAAAGTCTTCACGATTGAATCAGTAGGTAATATCATGATAAATGGAGACAAGATTGAAGGTGCCAGGGATTTTCTACTTGATTTTCCTACAATCAATGATCTGGGAAGTAGAAGTAAAGAAATCAAGCAGAACATTGCATTGTGAAATTTTTTAAAATATCAGAAAGTAAAGATGTTACGTTGAGAACCAAAGTGTGCCTGACCCAAGTCATGGCATTGTGCATTGCCTCATATGCATGTGAAGGGTGGGCATTGAATAAGGAATCCCAAAGAAGAATGGGTGCATTTGAATTATGGTGCTAAGGAAGAATACTGAAAGTGCGAAGGACCACCAAAAGAACAAACAGATCTCTCTAGGAAGAATTACTGCCCTAATTCTACTCACATGCAAGAATGGTAAAACTATTACATATACTTTGGATATGTTACCAGGAGACAGTAGTTCCCACAGTAGGAATCGTGCTTGATAGAGTAGAGGGGCAGAGAAAAAGAGCAAGACTTTGACAAGATGGATTAACACACTGGCTCCATTTATGGGCTCAGGCATAAGAATAATTGTGAAGATGACTCAGGACCAGTCAGTGATTCAATCTGTTATAAACAATGATCCCTAGACTGGATATCACTTAACAAAAACAATTAAAAATAGGTAGATGAAATTCATCTCACAACTTTGGATCAGTTAGCAAGAGAGAGAAGTTCCTGACAAAGGATATCATGCTTGGTAAAATAGAGGGTCAAGGAGAAAGACATTCAAGAAATGAATTGATATAATTTCTACAACAATGGGCAGAAATATAACCATCTTGCAAATGTTATAAACCTTGGTAGTGTGTAGTTTTGTTGGAAATCAGATAGCTATGATAAAGAACTAAAATCAAGGCACCTGACAATGACTTTTAATGTAGGTCAATAGACTGTCTGATGCCCAATTCAGGGCCATTCAATTGCACAAAGTGGCAATGATGTGCAAGAATATACTATCTAATTGCAATAATCAAATATTTTCAGTAGGAAAATTACATTTAAAATGTGACATTCTCACAATGAAAAGGGGGAAAAATGAAAGAAATTACCAGAGGTAATTTATTAGTCCAGTTCAAGAATATTCTGTAGGTTTGGTCCAAAAGACATTTTTTAACTGTACTTTGGATCAACTTGTTAGCATTTTTGCTTTATTTCTTTTGAAAAGCTTCAAATTAAAAACCCTGAAAAATTTTTAAAGAATTCAGAGGTTTTCTACATTAATGAAGTATTAAACATTCTGAACCCTTTCAAAACATGTTTCATTGGAGAGTGTTTTCTTCACAATTTCAAGTATTTTAAAAAACATTTATTTGTTAGTCCTTTGCACATGTTGTTCTTTCCTCCATGGTTCTCTGTGTGACAAATTAATTCATCATCTATATTACAAAAGTTTTCCCTCACCACCTCTCTAAACAAAAGTCTTTATCGCTTCACACTTATTTATTTGCTTCTTTGTTTGCGGTCCTCAGTGGGCCATTCCATTCGAAATCCATGTGAAGGCTAGGAGTCCCTGGCTACCCACCCTGCCCCAGCACCTGATACAGAATAGACACTTAGTAGGTGTCAAAAATGTTTGTGAATAAATGAATGTGTGAGTGATTTTAAATTTCATTTGCTCACTCCCACTTTTATAATTTTATTTTAAATCATTTTATTGGGGACTCATACAACTCTTATAACAATCCATGCATATATCTGTTGTGTCAAGCACATTTGTACATTTGTTGTCATCATCATTCTCAAAACATTTGCTTTCTACCCTTGATATTGGCTTCTCATTTTTCCCGTGCCTCCCCAATCCTTCCCTCACGAACCCTTGATAATTTATAAATTATTATTATTTTGTCAGGTCTTACACTGTCCAACAGCTCCCTTCACTTACTGTTCTGCTGCTTGTCTCCCAGAGAGGAGGTTATATGTAGATCCTCTGATCAGTTCCTCCTTTCTACCCCACCTTTCCCTCCCCCTCCTAGTATTGCTACTCTCATTATTAGTCCTGAGGGGGTTATCTCTTCTGGATTTCCTGTGTTTCCATTTCCTATCTGTACCAGTGTACATGCTCTGATCTAGCCAAATTTGTAAGGTAGAATTAGGATCATGATCGTGGGGGCGGGGCCTGGGGAGAGGAAGCATTCAAGAACTGGAGGAAAGTTGTATGCTTCATCCTTGCTACACTGCACCCTGACCGGCTCGTCTCCTCCCCATGACCCTTCTGTAAAGGGATGTCCAGTTGCCTCGAAGTGGGGTTTGGGTCCCCACTCTGCACTCCCCTTCATTCACAATATGACTTTTTGTCCTTTGATGCCTGATACCTGATCCCACTGATACTTCATGATCACACAGGCTAAGATGCTTCTTCCATGTGGGCTTTGTTGCTTCTTAGCTAGATGACCGCTTGTTTATCTTCAAGCCTTTAAGACCCCAGATGCTATATCCTTTGATAATGGGGCACCGTTATCTTTCTTCACCACATTTGCTTATGCACCCACTTTGTTTCCAGTAACTGTGTTGGGAAGGTAAGCATCACGGAATGCCAGTTTAGTAGAACAAAATGTTCTTGAGTTGAGAGTGTTACTTCCACTTTTAGTGCCATTGTGAAGACCTCAACTCCTGGGACAAACTTACATCATTAGAGGTACCACAGTGATGTCTACAAGCCTAAAAGGATCTCTTTCAATGCCAAACATATTATAGTTGAGTGAGAGCCTAGGAAACTCAGGCTTTTGCTGCAGTCTAAGTTTATGATTGTATGTAAATTTAATGGCTATTGAAAAACCCTGGTAGTCCTTTTGTTGAAAAGGTGAACTGTGAATTCTAAGCCATTCTATGGGAGAAAGATGAGGCTGTCTGCTATGACAAATATTTACAAAGCCTCAAAAACCTGTAAAACTTTCTGCTTCTAAAAAGAGTTACTGTCTCAGAAACCCACAGGGGACATCAAATGGGCAGTTCTAATCTGACCTATAGGGTCCGTAAGAGTTGGAATAAACTTGATGGCAGTGAGTTTTGTTATGGCTGCAAACCCCAATATCAGTCGTTCAAACCACCACTCACTGCCAAGCAGAAAGATGAGGTTGTCTGTGCCTGACGGAAACCCTGGGTAGCGTCACTGTGAGTCAGAATTGACTGGATGGCACTGAGTGTGATTTTTGCATATGGGCCTGATGCAGTGCAAAATTTTAAAGTAAAGTGAGGAAATGACATGAATTCTCTTTCAAATAGTTATTTCTTTTTTTACACAAACTTTGGGGGGAAATAACTATATTTACATGACAAATGAATTTTGTAATTCTCTATCTCTGATACAAAAGAAACTTATAATCTGCAGTATATCTGACTTTGATATACAAAGAAATAAATTTTCTTTTGATGAAGAAACTTTCACCAAGGGCTTAAATAGAAAGAAAAAGTTTTGAGAAGTATGATGGCAATAAATGTACAAATGTGCTTTGCATACAGTGGATGTCTGCACAGATTGTGATAAGATTGTATGAGCTCCGAATAAAATGATTTTTAAAAAGATGTACATGACACGTCGTGTACACAGAACTGAACAATACTGTTGAAATAAAGAAGACAAATAAAAAATAAAGTAAGAATTAAAAAAGAAAACTTTCTTTAATAACATCCAAGATCAAATAAGACAGGATTCTGATTCATCTTGATGTTCACTGACAGAATAAAATAATTTCATATTTAGTTCTTGATGTGCCAGTGGAATATATTAAAATATAGTAATACACCATTTAGTTTTTGAGCATAATATTGGAAATTTTTATTTATGAGGCTCTGGGATTTATTAAGACTTTCAGAATTCACTGTGACATGCCAAGTACCCTCTGAGTTTCTGAAAGAATAACGATCACTTTAGGCCAATGATTAGGGCAGGTTTCCTCAATTAGCATCCTATTATACTGGGCAATCACCTTCTTACAGTAGATAATGTAGACCCAATTTCGGGGTTCTTACGGGTAACACAGCTTACTCACTAGAAAATGTGAAGAATAGTTTGTGAATGAAATGACTTACTATAATTCTTCCACTAATGATACAAATTATAGAGGCTTCTACTATGTATCACTATGGCTTTCAGTTGTAGATGGAAATAAGGCAATAAACTTGTGGACTGAAAGTTTTCCCATTAAAGAGAATTAGCTATATTTCAGCTAAGAGACTAGAGACTAAAAGATAAACTGAAGTGCCTGCAGTCACTCAAATTGTAGTTTGGTCATTATTTCTGTCAGAGTATGTGGAAATGTTCTTAAGGGCAGCACAGGAACTCCATCTGGGAGAAAGAGTATTAAATTAAGAAATCAATCTTTGCTTGGTGTTCCAATTTAGCAGATCTATTTGCACATATGGTTTCTGCTTTATAGGACTTGAATTAAGAAACAGATATATTTTTAAAAGTTTTCAGTATGCAATAGGGTCCAGCAAAACAAACAAAGCAAGTCTCCTTTGAGTCTTGAGATTCCACTTGATGAGCAGAATGTATGCATGCTATCACCAAGCCTTATGACTTTCTTTTTTTTTAATGTTACCTTCTCGGAAGACTTCAATCAGGTTTTTTAACTCATTGGAAAGTAAACACTGTAGTTCATAAAGCTAATCAACAACAGAAATGGCTCAAAGTGGAAAAAGCAACACTGTGGAAATGTTTATTAATTATACTAAATTAATTAAATTAACTTCCATAATAAAACTAAATGGAAGCAATTGTGTTGAATAAAATAAAAGAATACTACTTAAGTGCTGAAAATTTACTAAATTAGCTTCTTCTTCACCCATTTTTATTCTCCTAAGTGAATAAACATTACTGCTAGTTCATCTGGTCAAACAAAAGAAAGCTCTGAAATAAACTTCTAATCATTTCCTTCTATCTTTCTCTGGTCCTGAGTGAATAGCTTTAAATTATTATAAAATTATCCTCTTGTAATAGAAATCAGACTTCTTGAAAACATAGGCAGTCACTGAGTTAGGAAAGTATGCTTGGTGGACAATTTCTACTTACCCTGGAAAATGTTTACATCAGTTCCTACGTGAAATAAAAATTTCATCAGAATAACTTCACTTCCTGCATGCACAGCTTTTAAGTAATTGAAAGGGTTTTCAGCTTCTTCTTGCACAAATACACATCTAATAAGAAGTGCATTTAACTGTTACAACACAACTACTAATCTGACTTGCAAACTTAAAGGCAGTTAAGAACAGATCTTGTTCATGTCTCAGATTTTTTAAGGGAGTAATTTGGTATTCACTTATTTAAATAATGCAATGTACAATACTATTAAGAGCATGAGCTGTAGAGGTAGACAACTGTAGGTTACAATCTTTGTTCTGTCATTGATTATCTGTGTGACCTTAAACCAAATACGCAAACACTCTGAGTCTCAAGTTCTTTAGCTTTAAAATGGGGGAAATATTCCTTATACCACAGGGTTGTTGTACATAGCAAATGATAGAACAATAAAGGTTTTAACTGTCACTCCTCCTATCAGTCTTACTGGGATGACTTGTCTGCTTCTATAATGCTGGAATCCATGTCATTGGCAATTCAAATGCCAGCAGAACATTTTTGGTGAACGAGTTAGAGTGGATCTTATAAACTAAGTCAGACTAGGAAGAATGAATGTGTTAATCTACTTTTGAAAAGTAGCTAATGAAAATCCTCTGGATCACAGTAGAGTTAGGTGTTGGAAGATGAATCTCCTGTGTTTGGGTTATTGTGTCAATAAGCTTCCATAGAAACATACGAGTGGAGTTCAGTCAGGTCAAAACTTGATTGGAGGGAGACAAGATAAATGATTGTTCTAGAACAGCACTTTTCTCTGTTTCTCCCTGGTGATTGGAGAAGCCTCTGCTACCTGAGCTGTCCTTTGCCTCAAGTCAGTACTGTGGTGATATGGGCCCAGCCAACCTGTGGATTGTGTTGCCTTGCTGTGCATCCCCTAAGATTGAGGTTCCATCAAAACCTACTTCTTCTGAATCCATCAGACCACTGCACAATGCTCCCAAGCTACTGGCCACAGCTATGCTTCAACTTCTCTGCTCTTGCTACCCCATCCTACATGTCTTGCCTGAGGACAAAGTCCACAATCCATGCGAGTTGAAGGACTCTCATATTCACTGTTCCAGAAAAGTGAGTTGAACGGACATCTCTGAACTGCTGTGTAGACAAATTAGCTGTTATACCCCTTGTCACTGTGTAAACCTATTATCTATCTATCATCTATCTCCTATCTATCCATCATCTATCTATCTATACTCATAAGTGTTCTGGTTTTGTTTCTCAAGAAAATCTTGCCTAACACACCCCTAGGGCCAAAGACATTAATATAATGTTGAAAGATGGATCCTCTAGGTCTGAAAACATTAAAATTATTAAATAGCTACAATAACCAACTTAAGAATACCAACAATCACAAAGATGATCCAGAAATTTTTATTCTATTATATACGGAGTCACCATGAGTTAGAGTTGACTTGGTGGTAACTAACAACAAGAAAATATTTAATGTGTTTGGTAATTAAAATGAAAGAACAATTAGTATTTGGAATTGGTTGTGATAACATATGGTAATAACAATTGGTGATAAAAATCACCAACTGCCTGGATATGAAACAACTGACTAATTAAATTTTAGTTAAGTAAGTCATAAGTCTCAGTAGAATGCAATGTATAAACACAGAAGCTGTGCCATCTTAAATGTATAATGATCTTCCCTCTAAAACTGTAGTTTAAGACAGAAGAATTATAGGGTGTCAATAACAGATCATTTTTCAGAACCACCCTTAAGCAAAATTGTGAAGGGGCTCAAGTTATCTTTGCCACCTTTCTCCTCCTTCCTAATAATTCTACCTTACCTGAGGAATATTCATTTCCTATCCCAGAAGGATTTGCTTTCTTAACTGTCACTAATTGAAAAAGCAAGATAATTCCCCTTAATATGTCAAGCGTTCAATAGCAATATCTCCCAGGACTATAATAAAGATTTTTGCTGACCAAGAGAATCTTCAATTCCCAAAGAAAAACATTGCTAGAAGTGCAAGTTAGCGTTCTCATCAGCACTTAAAGAGATATTCCCATACACAGAAACTTCCTTCGCATCGCTGAAATACAGCATAAACATTGCTTACTGGCAAAGCTTACTCTAGAAATCACGTTTTCCATTTATATTGCTTGTCCTCCAGCCTGCACAAACAAAACATGCACACACACCGATGCATGCAACTTTATGCTCAAATTGTTGTTCTTGGTTGTAGCCATCCAATTGGTCAGCTCTGACTCATAAGCACCCTAAGTACAACAGGGAAATAAACAAACAAACAACCTAATTCTGTATCATCCTTACAATTATCTCTATGTTTTTGACCATCGCTACAGCCATGGTTTGAATCTATCATATTCAAAGTCTTCATCTTTTTCATTGACCCTGTATTTTATGCCCGCTACCGACCAAAAAAAAAAAATCTTCTTTTCCAGAAACTGGACACTACTGATAACATGTCTAAAGATCTTTTTTGGTTTGTTTGTTTGTTTGTTTTGTTTTGTTTTGTTTGGGGGGCATCACTGCCCTCTGGTGAGAGTGAGAGGCCCAACCTTGCTCCTGGAGAGCTGCTGCTGGATTTGAACTGCCAAGCCAGTGGGCTGCAGTCCCGCGCACAACCACTACGCCACCGGGATTCAGTCATGTCTAAAGATCTTGAGACAAAACCTCATCTTCACTTTGAACAATCATTCTGGCTGCATTCATACAAGACGAATTTGTTTAGTCATATGAAAGTTCATAGTAATTTCAATCTTCTTTGTCAACATCATAAGTCGAATGCAACAATCCTTCTCTCCTCTTCCTTATTTATTTTTCAGATTTCACTACACATGATATGATTGAAAATGGCTTCTGCCATGTTCATCTTAGAAACCCAAAGTAACAATTTTTGCATCTGAACATTTTAGATAGGTTTTTTCCCACTGAAGAATATTAAGCTACTTCATGTATTTCTTAACTTTATATTATAGACTATGTGATGATTTACAGAGCAGATCATTAATGTTACATTCAACAATTCATACAGATTTTGTTGCCATTTATTTATTGCAATTCCCTCAATGAACAATTGTTCAACCCATTTCTTTCCTGTGTTCTTCGTTTTCATTACTCCTTCCCTAACCCTCTGAACTTTATCCTTGGGTAACTGCTGCCCTTTTGATCTTAATGGTTGGTAGTATAAGATATTCAGTTTTAGACCTAAAATATAACCTGAGACCATAGTTTTGGAGGCCCAACTTCTCTCTATCCAGTAAGTTGATTTTATGATTTTGCATTTGGTCCCATATTTCTATCTCTCTCTATCCAGGTTCTTCCAGTGTCATCATTTCCAGAGTAGTTGAGAGTGCCAGCTGAATATCATCTAGGTCTTCTTTTCTCAGAGCTGTGGAGATGGTCGGGTAGCACATTATACTAATGGTTATCATGCCCCCTTTGCTTTTAATGCCTCTTCTTTGTGCTACGTGGGGAGAAACCAACCGCTGTACCTTAGTGTCCTGTTACAAGCTTTAAAGAACACTCTCATTATTCATCAAAGTAGGATGTAGAAAATTACCTTCCTCAACTACTCTTAGGCTAATGGACTTTTAGTTCCCAGACCCAGGAGCTCATTTCTTCAAGGGGCTTGTTAATGTCGAATAGGGTTATTTTTTATTTTATTTTTCCCATCACATTAAAGGATATTTATGCAGCATATGTAAATAGACATAAACAAATATCTCCTGTTTAAAACATTTAATACTCCCATTCGCACCACCAAACTTGTTCAGCCTCTCTATCTAGCCAACCATGTACTGCAGCAGATATACACTACTGCAGGATTATTTATTGTCTCTGTTGCCTGATATTTATTTATATATATATATATATATGGAACATTGGCACCCAGAACTAGATAATTCCCCAGAAAAACACAAAACAGAAACTCTAGATTTTAGTCACATACAACTAAAATGGGAGAACTATATTTCTCTACCCTGACTTTCTGCCAGATATCACAGAATTTCATCACTAGAGGGAAAATTCAGAATCTGAAATATCCTTATGAAATAACTGGCATTCAAAATTATACTATCAGGAATACCAACTTAGGAAAAAGAAAAACTAGATGACCTCCCCCCCCCCAAAAAAAGGCTACAGTTGATATATATTTTAGATTTCTTGAATACAAGCTATAAAATAATTTTAATATTTTCAGATAACTAGGAACAAAATGAAAGCATCATCAGAGAACAACTGCCCAATAATATTGTAAATTCAGGAAAACACATTTTTATAAAATCCTAAATTAAGGATTTGTACCACTTATGAGTCACGGATTACTAAATCGGAAAAAGTCTATAGAAAATATTCAAAGTGCGATATTAAAACCAAATAATGGAGATATAGAAAGATTAAGGGATGTAGAGGATTTTGTAAACATGTTTAAAATACATGTGTTGTAGGAAGAGAAAAATAGGCAGAATAATACATTGTGGACATCATTTTAACATTAAAAATAACTGACAAAAGATATTCATCGACAGACTCAATGAGAGCTATAAAAGACAGCACCTATCCTTAAGAACATTAGAGTATAAAATAGACTGAGCAAAAAATGAAAGCTTTGGAATTTATTCTGAGTGGGAAAAAAAACTTTAGAAACCTACCTATGTTTCCAAAGTAATATTATGATGGATATGTCCCATTTCCACTTGCAGTGGGTATAGAAATGAGACTCATTGGACTTTGAGGCAAAGGTGGAAAGCGTTTCAGAAGCAGCAATGAAATTGGTGATGAACTTTAGATGGATTTGCAAAACAGAGTTGATAGTGTTGCCTGATGTGTTTGGTTTGATGAGGAAAAAAGAAGATGAAGATTGATACTTTCGGCCAGATGCTTCTGTGCTGTGAGGGTCTGTCATTTCTATTGTAGGACATTTAACAACATAATTGGCATATTTCCACCAAGGGTGGGTAGTATACGTGCTTCAGTTATGACAATCAAAAATATGTCCAAGCATTGCCCAAGTAAGGGCAAAATCATTCTTTGTTGAGAACCACTATTTTACACTGTAGATTGAATAGATTTATCAAAAATGTGTTTTAAAATATACTAACTTGGGATGATGGTTTTATATGCCAGAGAAGATATCAAGAAGAAAAGTGTAGATGGAAAAATGTAGTTGGGTAGGTGTGGGTGGGAGATTGGGGGTATTGACACAAATATACATAGCTTTAATAGAGGATATTTATACATGTGTATCTGTCTTTGCTGCAAACATGCCTATGAGTGTGTTGGAGCATGCATAGGCAAAGTTATGAAAACTTCTTAGGTATAACCTAAGTTATGAGTGGCCATATAGAAGAAATGCTAGAAACAATTGGTCCAATGGACTAAATGAGTTTCAGTCTCCATACCCAGGACCAGAAGAACTAGATATTGGCTAGCGACCACTGCCAACTGCTTGGAAAGAATCAAATTAAAAGATCCCAGACTGTGAAAGAAAATCATGGAACAAAATTCAAAATTATTAAAACACACACATAAACAAACAACAGGTTTACTGCTCAGGTATAGTCTGGTGAAGGTCTGTAAGTTTACCTCATTGGTTCAATTATCAGTCAAACAATAGATAGTAATATGTTAAGGGGTGGGTCTATATACCTTCAAATAACCATTTGAGGTCAAAATGGAAGCACTTACCAAAAGACAAAACTGAGAAGACTCAGGAAGGAGAAAAGATTAGAAATAAGAAAGAACTAGGAAGTGGGGTAGGTGTCACCGACATCGTGAAGATTGCAATCAATGACATGAATAAGGTGTGTATGAGTTATTGACTAGAAAAATTCATCTGCTCTGTAAACCTTCACCTGATTTACAATACGAAGTTTAAAAATAAAATTAAGTAGCTATAGAATTTCACAAATCTATATTTCAGAGGAAAGATCAGGGCTGAAGGAATAAAAATGAGCACTATCAGCACATAAGATGACATCACAATCAGCAAATAAAGAAGAGTAAACATGTTTAAAGAAAGAAACGTGCTGCTATTGGGCCAAGATCTTGCCATGTTTAGCTATAGAGAAAATGAATCCAATCTAGGGAAAGCAATCGAAAGTCAATATGAGTGCTAATTCCAAAGTCTAAAAAGGCAATCTTTAAGCCCCAATTGAGAGACGTCTTAAAATGCTGCTGAAATGCCAAGAAAGAAAAAGACTAAAAGCAGAATTACCATCCTGGAAGTTATTGATAGCCTTGACAGCAGCAAGTGAGGTAGAAAAGTGAAGATACAAAAATTTTAAACCTGGAATGAAATCTAGAGATAATAGAGGCAAACAGGTAGGAACTGCAAAAGCAGAATAGTTTTTAAAGAATCTACTACAAAGAAGAACAAAGAATGATGCAGTAGCTGGAGACGAGTATGAAGGCAAAGGTGATTTATGGATTTTTTTATTCATTTTATAGATTGATGGAAATTTGGCATCTATTTTTTGGCTTCTGTTAATAATACAGTGGAGAGAGGGAAATAAGGATGCAAGAGGGTAACACTGTGGGAATGAAATCTTTGAGAAAAGCAATAGATTGTTATTGTTAGGTACCATTGATTCATTTCAACTCTTCCATGCCTATATACATGGACAAAAACCCCTGCTTCATTCTCACAGTTGTTCCTATTTGAGCCCATTGCTGCAGCACTTTGTGAATGCATCACAATATTATGGAGCAAAGCACACGTGGAAAAATTTAAGACCACTGATAGTCAAATCCAGAGACACTAAAGAATGAGTCAATGTCAAGTTTTTAAACCTCAGGAGCAGACTGAACTTCAGACAGCCCTTTCCACAGAATGTGTTTGAGTCCAGCATAGTCAACCCTGAATTCAAAGCATCAAAAAGTTTTTTCTAACCCTGTTGAAAATGAAGCTGGGCCATTATAGAGTTACCCCATTTGACTAAGGAATAATTACGGACATTTTTTTAGGCAGGAGTTGGAATGGATATAACAATCCCCAGCCAATTTCACACCCTCACAAGTATTCAGTTACCACTTAGACAGATGAATTATTCCTTATTGGGTCACACATACTTTTGCAAACACAACTGCTATGTATATGTAAATAAAGTTCACTTGTGTTCATTTGTCCATCCCTTAATTTTAAATCTGCCATGCTTTATTTAATAAAAGATATTTTTCTTTGCCTGGTTTTAGAACTGTACTGAGGCAGTCATGTGCTTATGTTAATTTTACAATTGAAATATAGGGGTGGAGTCTGACCTGTTAATCAGGAGAAAGCCATTGAGTAGTCGATGAGGCCTCTATGTGGGCATGACTTTCACCTGAGACTCCAGGGAAATCTCACGAGATATCCCTCATGAAGATGAGAAGCTATCTTCCCCAGTTGTTGGGAGTTAGTTTCAGAGATGCTTAATCACGGAAGAGACAAGATGCAGGCTCGGAGAAGTTGGAGGAGGCAGCAGAGAGACCTCTGAAGCTGCAGTGGCATGCTGTTGATGGACCTGAGCCCTGGAAGCGAGGAGTCATGGGGAGACCCCTGCCAGAGCCAGAATTCTGCACCCACTGACCTATGACTTCTTGAGCTGGAAGCAGACTTTATAGACTGATTGCAAGCATATGGGTTAATATTGAACTGAACTTATGACTTTGCACTGGACTGGATTGGGATGCCTTCTTAGTGTCACATTTCTTTTGAATATAAACCCTTTCCTTATGCCTATATGTGTGTCTCTGAAATTTGTTCCTCTAGTCTATCCAGACTAACACAATATGGTACTGAGAGTGGGGTACTAGAGGAACAAATCATAAGATGGAAAGTAGAAGCTTGTTTGACTTGTGCCTCGTGGTATTGTTACTTCTTTGGCTAGACAGAAGTCAGATATGTCCTTTGAGTTTACCGCGTTATTTTCTGGAAACAATATGGGAAGTTAAAGTTTTGATTATTTTGTTTGGAAGCTGCCTTTGGTTGTTCCTATATAAAATGGATAGTGTTAATGTATATCTTGAGCTCAGGGGTGGGGGCCGCCATTTGAGCGTCTCAGAGCCGGTTCTGTTCAGGGACAATGGTTAAGAAGATCAGAATGCCGAACTGAAAGCAGGGATCTGTTTTGATGCCTTTTGAGACCTAATTCACTGTTTTTGTGTAAACAGTAGTTTAGATAAGAATAAAGATAAGCTTAATAATTATTGACCTTCTGTTCTAAGAATTTAGTTTTATTTCTGATTATGCTGTTTATACTTTTTTTTAGGCCTGTTATTGTAAATATAAGAATGCATAGAAATGTTTATTGGAATGTCTGGAAAGAGTTTGCAAATCCAGTTACATCCAGCCAAGCATTGACCTCTAGAGGGTTTAGGACTTAGCGCCAAAGACATCTCTAAAGTCATTAACCCCACCTTGAGCTTAAATGGGGTTAGACCACACCTGGAAAAACTTCTCTGAAGAAAGTAGCCCCACCCAGTCTTTGGGAGTACTCAGGATACTTGTAGTCTGAGAGGTCAGACTGACCCATAAAGAAGGTAAGAGTCAATTTCCTTGGAAAATCCTGACTAGTGATTGTCTCAAAAGTGAAGGAATCTGGAACCATGAAGGTAATTCCTCTCTGGGTCTGAATGTTAAAGGAAACTTGTGGCAGGCTGAAATGCTTGTTAGGTGACCACCCAGATTTACTGCTTGTCGGTGAAAGCAGGAGAAATGTGGCACTAAAGGACTGGGTTGACTTTGGCCACTGACACCCGGGGACTTGGTTCACAGGGAAAAGGGGAGACGAGAGTGGGTTTACTGATCTGAAGTTCATGACCTAGCATGAGAGAGCTAGGCATGTTGAGAATTTGTTGGGTCCTTGGTCTAAAGGAAGGCGACCAAAGGTCCATCGTGGTGAGGCTAAGTGGAAAAGTCCACATTGAGTTGACCAGAACCCGACCAGAGGAAGAGAAGCGATTTTGTCTGTGACCTGGTGCATATCGTTGCTGATGTTATGGATGGCTTGTCCTGATTTGACTTGCTAATGGACGCACACTTCACGAGTTTCCAACTGGAATGAAGATTCTTCACGTTGAAAGATATGATTGTTTCCTTACAGCACTGGGTTGGTGTAAGTGGGCAATATGGAAATTAAATACCTAAAATGGGGGAATGAAGGCATGAGGTAGTTTGGCTTGCAAACTCTTATAGGTGGTAGAATATACATTCATAGAATTATAGAATCAAGGTGTAGATATTTTGTAACTATAATTGTAAGGCACAGGATATCTATTGTTTTGTTCACTTATAGAATGTTATTTTCAAACGATGGTGACACATGTTGACTTATATGTATTTTAGTTTTATCCTGTTAGATATAAAAATTATTTTATTGTTTATTTGAGGGTTACATATGGTTACAGAGTTATGTGAAAGTATAAAATTAACAAGAGGTGGTCTGTGGCAGTCATGTGCTTATGTTAATTTTATAATTGAAATATAGGGATGGAGTCTGACCTGTTAATCAGGAGAAAGCCATTGAGTAGTCGATGAGGCCTCTATGCGGGCATGGCTTTTACCTGAGACTCCAGGGAAATCTCGTGATATTTCCCTCATGAAGATGAGAGGCTATCTTCCCCAGTTGTTGGGAGTTAGTTTCAGAGACGCTTAATCACAGAAGAGACAAGATGCAGCCTCGGAGAAGTTGGAGGAGTCAGTGGAGAAACCACACAGCTTTGCCCTGATGAAGACAGACCCCTGAAGCTGGAATGGCATGCTGTTGATGGACCTGAGCCCTGGAAGCGAGGAGCCATGGGGAGACCCCTGCCAGCGCCAGAATTCTGCACCCACTGACCTGTGACTTCTTGAGCCGGAAGCAGATTTTATAGACTGATTGCAAGCATATGGGTTAATATTGAACTGAACTCATGACTTTGCACTGGACTGGATTGGGATAGCTTCTTAGTGTCACATTTCTTTTGAATATAAACCCTTTCCTTATACCTATATGCGTGTCTCTGAAATTTGTTCCCTAGTCTATCCGGACTAACACATGTACTCTGAAAGGGTTAAAAATTGAAATGGCATGACCCAGAGCAAAAGAAAGCTTGCATTATTTTCCTCTATTTTTTCTGCTGGATGTTTCTGCTTGCGCTGACACTTAAAATTTTATCAACAACAACCACAAAAAAAAAAGAAATAGCAGATAGCAGTATAACTATGACTGCTATGACTATGAAGATAATGTCTTATGAGATAATTCGTAAAACAGCTTCTCAAGTTATATAATAATGAAAAGTTGGCAATTGTAGAAGAGATTTACTTCTCTAGAGTTACATTGCCTGCCTATGCAGATAGCAGAAGAGATTAGTGTTGGTGATATTAACACATTTAGAAGGACAGAGTTTGCCAAATGCACATTGCTAATTTTTTTTTTCACATGGTTCAGCTTCATTGGACCGCATGTTCCTCCTAAACAAAGTTTGCTGAGCTGGTGCCCTCCAGCTCTGCGCAATTCAATTGTTAAATCTTAAAATGCACTCATTTGAATTGCAAAGTCAAATTTTGAACACCCTTGAACTTTTAGAGTAGACACTATGTATAATCAGTCTCTTTCAATCCCACTCTTGAATTCATTTGGTAAGTACTTTATTAAAGACCAGCTGTGTAATATTAATTATACAAAATTCGGTTACTCACACTCCTACCTTCTTCTGGTGTATTACAAAATAAACTAATATTTATTTTAAAGATAAAAGTTATATGAGGACAATAACTAAATTGGGCATTGCTAAAAGTCTTCATGTGACTGCGTGTGGCTCTTTTTTTGGCACATGCAGGTTTATCTGATTTTAAAGCATTTATTATTCTCAAGGAGCATATAGATTTACTTATTTTTATCTCAACTTATCATCATTTAATAATCAAGCTATCCAAGATTTCTTATGAATAATGCTTCTGACTATTCCTGGGGAAAAGCACAATATTCAAATCCCAACAATTCATCCACTGGGCACAATAGGAAGTTTTCTTACATGTTAGTATTCATGAAATAAAGCCCTGAGGAACATATTGGGATATGATTTCATTTTAAAATATTTACAGAAATTAGAAGGAATGTCTCCACAATACTGTTTATGTGGAAAGCAGAGGAAGATCTTTGTGTACCACATCCACCTGCCTTTATTTTCACAGTAGTAGCACACCCTAATCTACTACTACTGCAAAGGACCCATGAATTCATTTCTGTTTCTCTTTTCCTCAACTGAAACTTATCTTCCCTTGAGACTAAGAAACACATGTCTACATATGTGTTATTCTGGGTTGACTAGAGAAACAAATTCATAGACACTCATATGTGTATAAATGGGAGCTTTAAATGAAGAGTAATTGTACATTAAGAAAGCATCCTAGCCTCGTCCATTCAAGTCCATAAGTCGAATATTTGTCCATATGTCCAATACCAATCTATAAAGTCCTCTGCAAACTCACAAAACACATGCACTGTTGCTGAATGCAGGAAGATTGGGTGGGAAGTCTTGTGGAACAAGTGGTGTTGTAAGCATCTCAGCAGAGGCAGGGATCTCCACATGACTCCCTCAGTTCAGCACACTAGTATAATTCCATGTGTCTTGCAAGCTGCAATGCCTCCCAGAGAATGAGCTTGTGCCCTGCATCCAGCAAGCTACTTTGCATCTCCAAATATGAGGTCATCATGATTGCAATCTGATTGACTCCACTCCTTCACTCTGATGTCTCAAATTGACAACAGATTATGTAACTACCACAGACTGTATGGAGCAAATGCTGGCCCTGGCCTCTTCTAAGGGTTGAAAAGCAAAATTTTACTTTAAAGACTGTGATGTGGCTGACTCAAGCCATAATATTTTCAATTGCCTTACACATGCAAAAATTGGTCAATGAATAGGCAAGACCGAAGAAGAATTTATGTTTTTGAAATGTGGCGTGGATGAATCGAGGTACCATGGCCTTCCAGAAGAACAAGTGAATTGTCTTGGAAGAAGTACTACCAGAATGCTTTCCTTGAAAACAAGAATGGTGAAACTTTGTCTCCTGACCTTGGAAAATGTAATCAGGAGAGACCAGTCCCTAAAGAAGTACTGGTAAAGCAGAGAAAGCAAAAAATAGAAACACTCTCAAAATAGGTGGATTGACGTGGTCCTAGCAGTAAGCTCAAAAAACAATTGTGTGGATGGTGCAGAAGGGAGCAGTGCTTTGTTCCATTGTAGATCGGGTCCCTGTGAGTTACCTGATGACATCTAACAGCAACAATAACAAGCTCAAATATCTGGACAGTGTCAGGAAGATTCCTTGACAAGTAAGATGATAGTGGGAAGTGGCCAATCAGAGTGACGTGGTGAATTCTAGCACTAGGAAAGGGATTCTGAACAAGAAAACCACATCTGATTTTCTGAAACCAATCGGGAATCTGTGTGTCTGTGTCTGAATTTAAAGTCTTCTAAACAATGTTACTTACTAATTCAAATAATAGAAATATTCTTCAGGTCAGTACAGCAAAGATATAATAAACAAAGTTGCATGCATATTCTATCCTGGAGCTACAACTTTGCAAAATTTAAAGGAAATCTATTTTGAGAGTATATTTGCTATTGAACAAATTTGTCTTTCCTCATTTGGATATTATTAAGATTTTCTTCAAACGTTGCCAGGTTAGAGTGTTGGGGCAAGAGTGTAAATTGGGTCATGCTAACATAAAAAAGAAAACATGTAAATTAAATTTGTTGTGCTAGTGATTGAGAAGGAATAGTTTCTCTATATCTGCCTGGTGGCGATCCATCAAATTTATTCAAGAATCTACATCTTGAATTATTGGACAGATTTCAATTTTTGAATCTGTGTTCTTTATTCCTTTCAGTATTAGAGATTGAGTGGTGAGTGCTTCAGTGAGCCAATAGAATTGTTTGCATGCCTATCATTAATTAGTGCAAACCCTGCAAATAACACCGGAGTTATGGAACTCCCTATGAGATACAAGAAAAGTAAGACTATTGGGACTTACTTCAAACTAATGTGTGAGAAGCAAACTGCCAGAATTGCACAGGTCTGTCTTTCCAGAGGTCAGCACTGGTGGTGTAGTGGTGACACACTGGCATCAGTGGAAACAACCAGTTGCTCCCCTGGACAAAGATGCTTTCTATGCCTGTAAAGAGCTGGTCTCAGAAACGCACAAAGCAGTTCTGTTCTTTAGAGTCTACTCTGTCCTACAGCGTCCCTATGGACTGGTAGTGATTTTTGTGTTTTTTTTAGTTTTTGTAGGGGTGGGATCGAGGGTGTTTTAAAAGGAAAATCTGTGCCCCTATCCCCATCGATTTTCAGGATGACAATATTTTGAATCATCTGGCTTCCCACTAAAAAGTGTTCGAGCTATTAAACTGCACCCTGTCTGCCTGACTTTCTTTTTGGAAAACATATTTCTCTGAGAGATGAATCACAGCATTTATATTAAATTGATAATCCAGGGCTACATAGTTATTTCCCATTGCTATGGGAAGCCTTTCTCCTCTCATCTTTACAACAGAATCTCAGTTCATTCCTACTGAAAAGAGAGTCTGGCCTCTTTTCTGTCTTATCAAATTTGATTATAGATCCCTCCGAGGGATCACTACCTTAATGACGAACTTGAGCAAAGTAAGAGCTCCGCTTTCCTGGTCAAATTGGTGCCTTTCGGAGACGTCAGTTGTCCTGATTCATCAGAAAAGCGATGCTGAGAACAAGATGTTTTCATTCAATGCAGGGACAAGGCAGAGACAATCTTCAGAATCATTCGCTTCTGATTGTTAATAATACACAGGAGATTTAGATGGCAAACCTTTGTGCTAATTGTTGCCAGTCCATAAAAGAAATATCTGCCCTAAGTATGTTGTATTGGTTAAAGACTAGACTTATGAGTCGAACAGAACTGGGTTTAAACCCTAATACAAGTTCAGTATCTTTGCTTTACTAGAATTGGATTCTTGTTTTTTTTTAAATGAATCATTTTATTGGGACTCTTTCCATCACATCCTTACAAACATCAATTGTATGCAGGCCACATTTACACACGTATTGCCTTGTTTTATAAGGGAAAAATTACTTTGGAAAACGGAGAATTTCAAGATAATTTTATTTTAGAAACTAATAGGAGGAAAGCTTTACCATTAAGCAAGGGTGGTATTTGTCATCTATGTACAGGATGACAATATTTTGAATCCTCTGGCTTCCCACTAAAAAGCCTTCAAACTTGCCTTTCAGTAAGGTCATCCAGTTTTTAAAAAAGTTTTCTGTGAGCTCAAAAAGCTTAGACACTTCCATCAGGGTGGTGAAGGGTTCTGGGAAAGGTAGTTCTGAGATGTTGTTATGGGCTCCAAGCAAGTGGTGTTCAAATCCCCATTTTCATTCTCTTGTCCTGTCTCACTTGGTCAACTAAACTGCTCTCTATCATCATCTCTCTCTTTATCCAATCAGACTCGTCACTTTGGCTAATCCTGCTATTTACTTGAGAAGGTGTATGTGAAGATTAAATGTGTATGGAATAAAGTATAGGAAGGGCAGAACACAGAACCTACTGCATGAAAGGGCCAAAAAAGTGGTCGATTTTTCTATGGCTGTTTTATCCATTATGTTGCTTCTATAATAATTGAATGTTCTTCAAAATATCATTTAGCTGTCACTATTCTTATACACTTCTCTATATGTTTAAACATTTTCTTGATTCTTGTTGCTCATCAGTATGACCCTTTAAATCATAACCTCTCAGTTCAAAACAATTCACACACGCAAAAAGGGAAAGCTACTCACATCTGAGAAGAAGCACAGTTATAACATAATAAACGATAGATTTACCTACTTTAAATTAATTGAACATAAAACAGAGATAACACCTAGTTGTGGAATTTGTCATATTTTCACAAATATTAGGGTCTGCATATAATGAGAAGCTAAACTTGATAGGGCTACACACTTTGCAAAAACCATATAATGAGCATGCACTTTACATTGAAGTATGGTATCTGTTTGTTGTTTGCCTTAAACAATTGTAATTGTATTTTTAAGAAGAGGATGGACTTAATATATCATTGGAAATAAAACCATAAAATAATTCATCACAAGTCATAATTCATAGATAAAGATTTTGAAATAGTACTAAGGATAAACATCAAAACATTTAAGAAGTTCATTCTACATAGTAGCTTAAACACCATTCATCATTACCTGCACATGCTGGCTTACATGTGGGGCTCATCATGTGATTTTTTTTAATAGGCTATGGACCACATTTGTGGTTCAAAGTAATTTCTGTCTTACAAATTTAAATAACAACTTTGAAACAACAGTCATTTGTTGGGACTTCTTTACCCTGATTAAATAAGTTTTCTACATGTGATATTCAGTCTGTTACTGGGCTTCTCATTTCATAACTCTCCATGGTGTAGAAGCATCACAGACTAATCCTTTTCACTTCTAATAAGTGGAACATTGGAATGGCTGAACATTATTCTATAAAAACATTTGCAGTTATGGTATACCCCCATTGCTGGGATCTGGGTCAAATGGAAGCAAATTCGATGGGACTTGGACAACACAAAGACTTATGGGCTCTTTTAGCAGGTTAATAAAATGACACACCCTCAACTAATTTGTCAATCATTTGAGCAATATTTATTTAGCAAATGGGAAGAATTGATTTCCCTTTATGCTTTGAAACTAAACATATAGGGAAATATTAAGAATAATATATTGATAACTGACATCACACCATCTAACATGCCCTAATTTAGCATTTCATCATTCTGTAAAAAGAAATATTCTCATCAAAAATGAAAAGTGAATACCAGAATTTTACATTCTAAAGGAATCCAGATTCTCTATAGTTTTTGCATGATTCTGTGAAATTTTAAATCTTAAACCAAAAATATCTCCTTAAGTCTTTGTAAAGCCAAGCAATTGATGTGATACATGTGTTAACTGCCTATTAGTGATTCAGTGATAAAATTAGTAGACATTAACCAAGTAAACCAAACATATTGGGGGTTCATACAACTCTTACTTCAATCCATTCAACTTACATTGTATGTCAAGCACATTTGTACATCTTTTGTCTTCATCATTCTCAAACATTTGCTTTCCACTCAAGCCCTTGGCATAGGCTCCTCATTCTTTCCACTCCCTCCCTGCTGCCTCCTCCCTCATGAAACCTGGATAATTTATAAATTACTCTTATTTTGTCACATCTTACACTGTCCAAAGTTTCCCTTCACTAACTTTCTGGTTGCCATACTCCAGGGAAGAGGTGATATGTAGATCCTTGTAATCGGTTCCCTCTTTCCACTCCACCTTCCCTCACCATTCCAATATCACCACTCTCTTCCCTGGTCCTGAAGGGATCATCTATCCTGAACATGCTATGTTTCCAGTTCCTATCTGTATCAGTGTACATTCTCTGGTCCAACCAGACTTGTAAGGCTGAATTGGGATCATGATAGTGGTGGTGGGGGTGGGGGGAACATTGAAGAACTAGAGGAAAGTTATATGCTTCGTCATTGCTACACTGCACCCTAACTGATCCATCTCCTCCCTGTGACCCCTCTGTAAGGGGGAGTCCATTACCTTCAGATGGGTTTTGGGTCCCCAATCTGTGCTCCCCCTCATTTATAATAATATAATTTTTAGCTCTTTGATGCCTAATAACTCTTCTCTTTAATACCTCACAATCACACAGACTTGTGTGCTTCCACGGGCTCTGTTGCTTCTGAGCTAGATGGCCACTTGTCTGCTTTCAAACATTTAAGACCCCAGACACTATCTTTTGATAGGCAGGCACCAACAACTTTCTTCACTACATTTACTTATGCACACATTTGTCTTCAGTGATCCTAAGATGAAGATGGGCACACAGTGATATGAATTTTTTATTCTTTGATGCCTGATTCCTTATTCCTTTGGCAACTCGTGGTCATACAGGCTGGTGTGCTTCTTCCATATGGGCTTTGTTGTTTGTGAGCTAGATGACCACTTATTTACCTTCAAGTCTTCAAGACCCCAGATGCTATATCACTTTATAGCTTGGCACCATCAGCTTTCTTCACACATTTGCTTATGCACACATTTATCTTCAGCGATCATGTCAGGAAGGTGAGCATCCTGGAATACCAATTTACTAGAACAACGTCTTCTTGCATTGAGGAACTACTTGAGTAGAGGCCAAATTTCTACCTGCTGCCTTAATACTAAGCCTAAAATATATGCATGTGAATCTATTTCCCCATCCTCATATATCAATATATTCACCTATGTACATGCCTGTATTTAGATCTCTATAAATGCCCTTTGGCTCCAAGTTTTTCTACTCTTTGCTTTTACTTTCCTCTTGTCCCACTATCATGTTAAGCCTTCTTTTGAGTTTCAGTAATTTCTCTTGAATACTTTATCCTTGATCAATCCCTACCAGACCTCTAACACCCTCCTTGTCACTAATTTTGGAGCACGAGTTGTTACCTTGTCCCTGGGTTGGTCAACACCACCTCCTTTCCTCACCCTCACCCTCTCCCATATCCCATCTCCTCCAGACTGATCATCCAGCTTATCTTATCTAGATAGACCTGCAGAGATAATGATATACACAAATAAACTAGACAAAGAGACAAAAGAAAACAAAACAATGACCACAACAAGAAAAAATCAATGTCCAGAAAAATATGTATAAATAAATAATAATAAAAGAAAAATCTGTAAATAGTACAAAGGTTGTTGACCTCTAGAAGTGATGACTGGTCGAGTCCGATGGGGTTCCACATCCTGGCCCTAAAGTCTGGCATTGGCACTCCCTTGGGACCTTCCTGTTCTGCACCCACTGCTGCTCTTCCTAAAGCTATTAGTGTTTTGCCTCAGTTTGATGGAGTCAGACCTGGCCAATCCTGACATTATGTCTCCAATGTTGTCCCATATGAGGCCATAGGTCATCAAAGGATATTGTGTCTCATAGTGTGTGGCAGTCATGTGCTTATGTTAATTTTATGATTGAAATGTAGGGCTGGAGTCCAGCCTGTTAATCTGGAGGTAGCCATTGAGTAGCCGATGAGGCCTTTATGGGGGCATGGCTTTCACCTGAGACTCCTGGGAAATCTCGCGATATTTCCCTCCTGAAGATGAGACGCTATCTTCCCCAGTTGTTGGGAGTTAGTCTCAGAGAAGATGAATCACGGACACGACAAGCTGCAGTGTTCGAGAAGCTGGAGGAGCCGGCAGAGAGACCACACAGCTTTGCCCTGATGGAGTCAGACCTCTGAAGCTGGGGCAGCCAGATGGAGACCTCTGCCAGCGATGAGTTGCTTCTGCTGTTGATGGACTCTGGGTCCTGGAGGCGAGGTGCCCTGCCAGCACCAGGATTCTGCACCCATTGACCTGTGACTTCGTGAGTCGGAAGAAGACTTTATAGACTGATTTTGAGCATATGGGTTAATATCGAACTTATGACTTTGGATTGGACTGGGCTGGGATGCTTTCTCCATGTCCCATTCCTTTTGTATATAAACCCTTTCCGTATATCGATATGCGTGTCCTTGAATTTGTTCCTCTAGTCTACTTGGACTAACACATAGTGGAACTGGCCATCTGGTCCTCTTTGTGCATTAGTTGAACTGAGTGGGGATATTGTCCTCTAGGCTTGCTGGGCCAGGATGCGCTCCACTCTGTCTTCCTCCCCCATGATTTGCTCCCGTGTTCTGTGATCAGACATGTCCCTCACCCCAGAGCTTTAGTCCTGTCTTCTAAAGTAAATTCTTTTGGATGAAAAGGCAGCTGTCCACACAGGCTTGGGATTGGGCCCTCAAACCCCTCCACTGGCTTCTGCCTCCCTTCTGTCAGGTGGCATTCACATCCTGGGTTTAAATCTGATCCCTCTTTCCCTGTGAAGATATAAACAATACGCTCCCCTTGGGTGAGTGAGTGTCCTGTCCCCCACTATACATTGCTATCTTCACCTTCCCCCTTCCTTTTTTGTTGCCTACCATAAGTAGCCAGGGATTTGGTATGATCCCTGCGAAACTACCTGCACTTCACCCCAGGAATTTTTATATACAGTATCATTTTCTCTACACCCCTTTTGATTTTTTTCCCTAAGCTTACCTCAGCAGACTCATGTTGTACTTGCCATTTTGCACTTGCCTTTCTTCACTTAGCATGATTTCCTCCAGTTCTTCCCATGCAGCAATATTTCATGCGTTCATCACTGCTTTTCAGGGATGTGTAATATTGCTTTGTGTGTATGTACTACAGTTTTTAATCTATTTGTCTGTTGATGAAAATTTGGGTTGTTTCCAATTCCTTGCTTTTGTAAACTGTGTCGCAAAAAATATAGGAGCACAGATATCTAGCTGTGGTTTGTTTTTTGCCTCTTCTGGGTATATGTCTAGTAGAAAGATTGCTAGGACATATGGTAGTTCAATTTCCATCTGTTTTAGAAATCAAAAAAATCAATTTCCATAGAGGCTGTACATATGTATAAGTCCACCAACAGTGGGTGAGAGTTCCTCCAACACTTGTTGTTTCCTGATTTTTTGAACTGGGCTAACTTTGAGGGAGTTAGGGGGTTATCTCACAGTTGTTTTAATTTGCATTTCTCTTATGGCTAATTATCAGGAACATTTTCCCTATGTTTATTGGTCATTCTGATTTCTTCTCCTGTGAAACTTCTGTTCCAGTTTCATCAGTGGGCAGTTAGTTTTTCTCTTTTTGTAAGCTTATAAAGTATTGTAGATTTTAGTAATAAGACCTTTGTATGATGTGTCATTGATAAAGATGTTTTCCCAGTCTGTGGGCACTCTTATGACGCTCTTGGTGAATTCTTTAGATGTAAATGGGTGATTTGTCTTCAGTTTATCCCACTTGTTAATTTGTGACTTCTTTGTATTTGTGTCCTTCCCTATTTCTGATAGCCTATATATTCCGTGTGCCAAGAGTCTCAGGTTTGTCCCAAGTCTCTCACTAATGGCCTTAATTGTTTGGGGCTTTACCTCAAGGTCTGTAATCCAACATGAGTTTATTCTTGAGCATTGAATGAGGAAAGTGTCTTCCTTCAGTTTACTTCAGGCAGATATCCATTTTTTCCAGCACCAGGCTTCAGTTTACTTCAGGCAGATATCCATTTTTTCCAGCACCAGTTTTTAAAGAAGGTATCCACTTCCCACTTGGTTTCCTGTGTGCTGATGATTTTTATTTCTGGGTCTTCAGCTCTTTTCCACTAGTCTGTATATGTGTTATTATACCAGTACCATACTGTTTTTACTACTGTGGCCATATAATACATGGTAAAGTCAGGTAGCACAAGCCCTCTCACTTTACCTTCTTCTTGGGGAGTTCTCTGCTAATTCTGGGCTTCTTCTCTCTCCATATGAAGATGATAATCATTTTTTTCCATTTCTTTGAAGAAAAATGGTGGTATTCATATCAGGATAGCATTGAACTTATATAGGGTGTTGGGCAGAACTGATATCTTTGCTATATTGAGTCTTCCAATCCACCAGCATAGGATTTTCTTGAGGTCTCTCTCTCTTGATTTCTTGTAATAGTGTTATATAATTTTGCTAATACAAATCTTTCATTTTTTTAGCCAGCTATATCCCTAGGTATTTCAATTTGTGATTGGTTATTGTAAAAGGTACTGACTTTTTAATTGCCTCTTCTGTGATCTTGTCTGATGTATATAGCAGACTGATAGACTTCTGTTTGTTGATTTTGTGTCCTGCCACATTGCCATATTCCTCTATTGCTTCCAATATTCCACCCAGGGAGTTTAGGGGACTTCCAATGTATAGAATCATATCACCTGCAAATAGTGATAATTTGGCCTCTTCCTCCCCCAGATGAATACCTGTGATCTCTTTCCTTTGTCTTATGTTGTTAGCTAGGACTTCGAGTACCATGTTGAATAGGAGTAGGGAAAAGAGGCATCCTTATCTGGTCCCCTTTTTCAGTGGGATTGTTTTCATCTTTGTTCCATTGGCAATCATGTTGGCTGTTGGTTTTTCACATATAACTTGTATAATATTGAGGAATTTTCCTTCTATTCTTATCTTCTTGAGTATCTTTAACAGGAATGGGTGTTGAATGTTGTCAAATGCTTTTTTCACAGCTATCAATATTATCGTGTGGATCTTATAATTTTTTTCCTATCAATGTGGTGAATAATACTAATGATATTTCATATATTCAACCATCCCTGTATCCCTTGTTTGAATCTCACTTGGTCATGATGAATTATTTTTTAATGTGCTTTTGTGTCCTATTGACCAGTATTTTGTTAAGGATTTTTGCATCAATGTTCTTTAGGGAAATTGGTCTGTTGTTCTTACTTCTTGTGGGGTCCTTGCTCACTTTAGGTATCAGAGTTATACTAGCTTTGTAGAAAGAATTTGGGAGTTTCCTGTCTTCTACGTTCTGGAAGAGTTTGTGAGGGAATGGTGTCAATTCTTCCCTGAATGCTTGGGAGAATAATCTTGTGAAGCCAGGGGATTTTTTTGTTAGTAATCCCTTAATAACCTTGTCTACTTCTTTGGTTGCTATGGGTTTGTTGAGGTTCTTGACATTCATCTGGGATAGTCTAGGGAGGGATTTGATTTCCAAATATTTGCCCATGCTTTCCAAGTTGTTGAATTCATTAGATAACAGATCTTCATAGTACTGTGTAATTATCCTTTTGATTTCATTAGGGTCCGTTATGATATCCCTTTTCATCCCTCATCCTTGCAATTAACATTTGTTCCTTCCTTTCTTTGATTAGAATTGCCAGCGGTCTATCCATTCTGTTAATCCTTTCAAAGAAGCAAGTTTTAGCTGCATTAATTTTTCCATAGTTTTCTTATTTTCCCACTCCTATATCTGAGCTCTGATTTTTATTTTTTCTATCTTTTTGCTAGTATTATGATTATCTGTTGACTCTGCTTTACTTGGTGTAAGTTTTGTGCCAGCCTATCCTCCACGAGTCTCTCTTCTTTATTCAAGTGTGCATTTATTGCCCTCAGCCTTCCTCTGGTAAATGTCTTTGCTGTATCCCAAAGGTTTTAATATGTCATATTTTCATTTTTATTGGTTTCTAGAAAATTCCTGATTTCATCTCCAATTTGTGTCAATAACCATTCCTTTTTCAGTGAGAATTATTCATTCTACAATTGTTTGCCCTTGTTTTCTTCAACGTCCTTCTGTTGATTCCCAGTCTTATGACAAAGTGATCGGGGAGAGATGTCTCTATAATCTCTAGGTACTTGAATTTACCCAAGTTCAACTTGTGTTCCAGCATGGGCTGTATCTTTGAATATGTGCCATGTGGGCTTGAAAAGAATGTGATTTCTTTTTCCTTTGGGTGGAAAGCTCTGAAAATATCTACCAAATCAAGTCCTCCAATTGTGCTGTTTAGATCTACAGCCTCCTTGTTGAGTTTCTTTCAGAGTAATCTGTCTTTTTCATAGAGTGGTGTATTAAATCATCAACTATAATTGTTGAGCTTGTAATTTCATTCTTCATCTTTTAGCGTGTTTGATGAATTTCGCAGGTCTCTTATTGGGTGTGTATGTATTTATTATGCGCACTGCTTTTTTTATCTACTGTTCCCTTGAGCATGATATAGTGCCCCTCCTTTTCTCTTGTTATGGCCTGTACCTTGAAATCAATTTTGTTGGATATTAAGTTCGATACCTCTGCTTTTTTTTCATTGCTGTTTACTTGCTATATCTTTTGCAGCCTTTAACTCTCAACCTGTTTTTGTCGGCTAGCTTATGATGGAGGCAGCAGATTGATGGGTTATTGCTCCTAAGTCAATCTGTTAGCCTCTACTTTTAATGCCCGAGTTCAGGCCGTTGATATTCAGTATTACTACATTCATCTGTGAATGCTCTAATGTCATCTAATATCTTTTGTGTTGGATGTTTCCTACCTACATTTCTTATCTGCTTGTATTGTATGTGTGATTCATTTTTGCCTTCTTTCCACTATGGGGCCAATGCTATCTTGGAGGCTGTTTTCTCTTTGCTTCTCTGTGGGTGGTGTTGTTCTATGAGATGGTCTCTTATTTGGATTCAATGAGTGTTGATCTGCCCATACAGGATTGGCAAGAATCTTTTGTAGGGATGGATTTCTTTTTGTGAATCCTTCGTTTTTCCTTGTCTGTGAAGACTCTTACTTGAAAATCTATGTATATGGGTAATGTTGACAATAGCTAACTTAAAAGGTTAGATAGGAAATTTAGTGGTAGGGAAGTTTAGGTGATGGGGAGACACAACTCAGAAAAGGGAGATGGAGTGGATTTACAATATGAATAATGCAATCAATGTCATGGAACTGAAATTAGCAAATTGATGTCGGTTCTGTATCATCCTAACAGCAACACCAAAATTAAAATACATATAACAGAAGAAACATATTACAAATATATATATGAAGCTAAGTTTATTCCTTCATGTCCACACATCTCTCTCCCTTGAAACAAGTAATCATTATTTGAACATGGTGTTTATAACTTTGAGATATGTTTATACTAGAATTTAAATGAGGCTCCTTTTAAGGGTATGGTCTGCCTTCAATATATGAATGGATGCCAGAACAATGGTTTCTCTATATATTTAAGCTCTCCTCATCTTTTGACTTCTTGCATTCTTCTTGTTGCCTGATTTCTAATTCTTGCAATGTAAACCTATAGAAAATGCTTGGAATTATGCATAGCTGAAGCAAATGGAAGAACAGATGAAATCAAGGAGCTGAATAGAAAATGTCAGAGGGAATTTTGAGAAGACAAAGCCAAATATTATAATGAAATGTGCGAGGACCTAGAAGTAAAATGCCAGAAGGGAAGAACAGGCTCAGGATATCTGAAACTGAAATAACTCAAGAAAAACCTCAAGCTGCAAATTAAAATTTTGAATAGTCTATAGGCAAAATAGTGAATGATGCAAGAAGCACCAAGAGAAGATGGAAACAATACATGGTTACTATACCAAAAAGAACTAGTCGACATCCAACCATTTCAGGAGACAGCTGAAGGAAGAAATCCAAACTGCCATGGATGCATTATCCTATAAAAAGACTCCAGGAGTTGATGAAATGTCCACTGAAATGTTTCAGATAGCTGAAGAAATAATGAAAGCACTCATTCATCTATGCCAGGAAATTTGGAAGATAGTTACCTGGCCAACTTACTAGAAAATATTCATATTTTTGCCCATCCTAAAGAAAGATTATCCAAAGGAATGCTCAAAATATAGAACAATATCATGGATAATGCACCCAAGTTAAATTTTGCTGAAGATCATCCAAGAACAGTTGCAACAGTATATTGAGAGGAGATCACTGGAAGTTATGGCAAGATTCAGAAGAGGATGTGGAACAAGGAATATCATTGCTGGTGTCAGATGGATTTGGCTCAAAGCAGAGAATACAAGAAAAATGTTTACTTGTGTCTCATTGACTGTGGAAAGGCATTTGATTTTGTGGGCCATAATAAACTTTAGCTACCCTTGAGAAAAATGGGAATTCTGGAAGGTTTCACTGTGTTTATTCAATAGATCAAGAGGCATTTGTATGAACAGAACAAGGGAAAACTGCATGGTTTCAAATCAGGCAGGGTGTGTGTCAGGGTTCTCTCATCACACCTTATTTGATCAATCTGATCAAATCATTAGAGAAGCTGGCTTAAATAAAGAACAGCATGGCATCAGGATTGGATGATGGTTTGTTAACAATATGAAATATGCAAATGACACAATTTTACTTGTTGAAAGTTAAGAAGACTTGAAGGACTTGATGCTGAAGATAAAGGGTTGCAGCCTTTGGTATGGATTACAATTCCACATAAAGAAAACCAAAATCCTCACAATTGGACCAATAGGTGATATCATAAATGGAGAAAAGTTTGAAGCTGTCAAAAACTTTGTCTTGTTTGGATCCAAAATCAAGGCTCATGGAAGCAACAGTCATGAGATCAAAAGATGTGAATCTGCTGTACAAGATTTCTTTGGAGTATTAAAGAGCAGTGAGGTTACTTTGAGGACTTAGGTGCACCTCACCTAAGCCATGGTATTCTCCATTGCATCATATGTGTGTGAAAATTGAACAATAAACTTGTGGTAGTTACATAATCTGGCATCAGTTTGGGACTTGCTAGGATTAAAAATGAAGGGATGAAGTCTAGTCTGTCAATCAGGTCATGAGGCCTCTGTGTGGGCATGGTCTTTTCCTGAGAATCCTGGGAACTCCTTTATTTCCTCCTTGGCAATGGAAGACACCTCTCTCTTTCTGCTCACTCCCTTGGAGACTCTCTACTGAAAAGACACAGGGCACTATGCTGATCCATCCAGAGGCCTGAGAACTACAGATGCCACCCCACCAGCACTGAAATGCTTATTGCACCACTGGATCCAAAGACTTTCTACCCACTACCCTGTGACTGTCCTGCATTTACCATCATTGCCTGTGTTTAGTGAGGCTGAAGAGGACTTTATAGATCGGTATCAGACATAATGTCAGACTTATGGGCTTGAGCTGGACTGGTTTGGGATGCTTCCTTAATGTAAAATTATTCTTTATATGAAACTCTCTTTCTATAGATTTGTTTCTCAAGTCCAATGGTTCTCAACTTTCCTAATACCATGATCTTGAAATACCATTATTCATGTTCTGGTGATACCCTTCCAACCATAAAATTATTTTTGGTATTACTTCATAACAGTATTTTTGCTACTGTTATGAATCAGGTGACCCCTGTGAAAGGGTCATTCGACCCCCAATAGGCTCACAACCCATGAGTTAAGAACCGCTATTCTAGTCTATCTAAACTAACACAAAAGGAGAAAGCCAACAGAAGAATGGAAGCATTGAGTTGGGATGCTGGAGAATCACATTCAAAGTACCATGGTCTAAAGGACAAACCAACCTCTATTGGAATAAATACACCAGAGTGCTGCTGAGAGACAAAGATACAGACTTCCTTTCATATACTCTGGACATATTGTCAAGAGACACTTGTTCCTGGAGAAGGACATCGTGTTTGGTACAGTAGAGGGGATTGAAAAATAGGGAGGCCCTTGATGAAATGGAAGGGCACAAAGGATGCATCAAGGATTCAGGCACGAGGACAATCTGGGGGATGGTGCAGAACTGTGAAGTGTTTCATTCTGGTGTTCTAGGAGTTGGAGCCAACCCGATGGCACTAAATTACAACAAACCCATAGAAATCATCGACCTGTCTTCCATTCTGCGCATATTAAAGACAGCAAAAAATTTTAGCCTTTCGCTGATCAGCTGAGTGAGTTATTTCCTTGAAATAAATTACTTCACATATGTTCATATGTTGATGCATTTGATTCACCCCATTGGTTTGGCTATTTTAGAGAATCTCGGCAAAGACAACTCCCATTTTAACAATAAAAAAGCTTGAGCTAGCTTAAAATCAAACTCCTCTTAGATTCTTAAGAACTGGAAAGATAGTGAATAAGATATCTACAGTTTACTGAGAGGATCAGGCTCTGCTAAAGCCATATTTAAAGGGTAATTTTATACATTACAAATTATTTATAATATTATAAATATTTAAAGAGCCATTGACTAATTACTGGATATTGAGCATGGGGTAACTTGAGAGATGAAAACTTCTCAGGGTCCAGCCTTGGGGAGTGGGCAGTGTAGGGGAACTCAAACATTTATGAGTTTTAGCTCCAGGAATTCACCAGGTTCTCAATTTGAAGATCAGAGAAAATTTGTTCATGCACTGAGCAGGGTTAGGGAGAAAATGCACCATCAAAATATATTAAAAGCATTTTTCTCTCTTAAAAAGGCCTGTTCTCTAGGAAAACTGGTTTGTATTGTACCACAATCTGTTCGAGAAGAAGAAAAAGACTGAATTCTAGTCCATTCTAGCCTTTTTGTCAACTAAAATGAGAAGAGACTGAAAAATCACTTGTGAAGGCTACAGTCCAGTGACAAAGATAGAGATCAAATTTTAGGATTGTATAATGATACCATTTTGCTTACATCTGATTTTCACACAAATAAAAGGCTACTGTATGATACACAACATTACAATTAAAAACATTGAAAGTAACTAAAACCCCAAAGACAAGTAAGAATGCTCCAATAATAACATTAAACATTTTAGCCTATAATACCTATAACCCTTGACAAAAGTAAATAAAACCATATGTCTAGCTATATATGCATGTGTTACTGTTGTTGGGAGCTGCTGAATTCATTTATACTTGTAACTGTGTTGAAGTACAACACTAGAAAACACAAAGTGTTGCAGCAACATATTGTTCGATCTCAGTATCTTTTTTTTTTCCTTTCTTGCTGACCCTCTGATTTTTCAAGATGATATCCTTCCCAAAGACTGGTCTCTCCTAATCACATGTCCGAAGTGCATGAGATTATCTTACCATCCTTGCATCTAAGGTACATGCGAATTGTACTTTTCTAAGGCAAATTCATCCATTCCTATACCAGTTCATGGAATTTTCAACATTATTCTTTGCTCTGGGCAGAGTTGTCTAGAGAAACAAGAATGGACACTCATGAATACACACACACACAAACACACACACACAAGAAGAAGTATAGCAGCTAATTACTCCACACAGCAGTACAGAGGGTTCAAGGTTCAGTTCATCTTAAGTCCAAGGAACAGCTAACATATTGGAAGTCATTCAACTCACATGGGCTGCTGAATCCAAGATTAAGAAAGCAAACAGCAGAGTCTTCCCTCAGGCTTGGCGAGCAGAGTCTGCCAATAGACAACAAAGAGCAGAATGGGTCACTGATAGCCAGGAGCTTGGGAACTTAGTGAAGCAGGTCCTGATGGGATATCTAACTCAAGCAATGCAAGTGATGTCTGCACCAGGAGCATGATGAAGCAGGTCTTGAAGGAGTCTTAAGCTCTAGTGTCACAACCCATGAGTTGGCTTGGTTCACAGGTAGTATATTTCATAGATTGGGGTAGAGAACTAGCTAAAACAACAGCACACTGGTTCAATCATCAGAAAGCAAGAGAGAAGGGGTGGGCCTTGCAGAGCCATTTGTCTCTTTGCCTTCCCAACTGTGACCTAATCAATGCCACATGTTCTTATTGACTGGGTTGGCACAATAAACCTATCACAACTGCCACTTGCTAACTTGGCACCTGAACACACTTATTTAGCAATATATAATTTCCAGACATTAATGAAATCACACTTACACCTAACATCATACATCTATCATATGTGTAAATGAAAACACACTGAATCTAGTTATATCTGGTACATCATATATGAACTAAAGAAAAATATTCAATACACATATATAAAGAAGAAACACCAATAATCGCAAACGTTTCTGCAGTTGATCATGTATGTAATCATAAATGTTAGGTAGAACTACATTCTACTATTCACCTTTGCCCTCAGCCAGCACCTCAGCTGACCTCGGCTCTTTGTCTGATGGGATGGCCCAGACCTTCATTCCCGAGTGGTCTGGGTCATTAGATGTCCTGACAGCATTGGGTTGCTGTAATTTACCATTTGCTTTAATCACAGGGCATGGTAGTACTAAGAAACAACCTAGAGGATATCCTGGATTGCAGACATTCCTCTTCACCTATATTGTATAGCACCAGTCCAATTTTTCCTTGGTAATCAGGATCAATCACACCACTCAGTACAGTGACACCCTTCTTGACCTATTGATGTAAAGGCAAGGGGAACTCTCAGCTGATAATTCTTCAAAGGGACCTGACATCGTTCAAGGAATTGTTGGACTGTAAACTGTCTCAGGCTGGAAATTGATTTTGGGGTGCTGACTCTCTATTCTGGTGGCTTGAGTTGAACTGCTGTTCACTTGATCTAGCATTCTTCTGCCTGTATAGCTCACATAAATATTTAGTAGGTTTCCTAGGTATTTCACTCCTAGGGAGACTGTAACTAAGTAGCCAATGCTATAAGTCTACATGACACGGGGTGCTCTGATTACTGTGGAAACCCTGATGTCCATTACAATAACCACATTCACCCATTTCTGATGATTCAGTGCTGACACCTGTCCCCCACCACCATGGGGCCGATTCAGCCCATTGTTGGCAAATGTCAGAGTTCGCTTAGGGCAGTTGCCATGGGTAATCCTGGTGTATGTAAAACAGCAATCACAGGAGTCTTCAGAGATGCTGAGACCCACTTCACAAACGTGTTCCTTATGGTTGTGGTGAAAGGTATGTACTGGGGTACTTTTTTTTTGAGTCTATGAGATTATTCTGATAGTTCCATTCCAACATACCAATTTCCATAGGCTTTTGGATGCTTTCTTCTATAGTGTACCCAAGGTAGGTCAGGTACCTCAATTTGTTCTAATTGAGGCCATCTGGTAGCCCATGCTTCAGCGAATGAAACAAATAAACTATGATATCCTCTTCTAACCTCTCGTGCCAAGACATTGAAAGAAGAGTCTGTGCTTAGGGATCTCATATCAAGGAACAAAGACTGGTCTAATGTTATATTCCTTGCACCAGTATTCCACACTCTCAGTACCCATCCCCATGAACCATTCCCATGAATATACAGGCTTCTGCTTGTATATATTAGAAAATTCAAGCAGATCTTTCTGAATATAGTGCACTTCTTCTTGAGTCATCATTGGGACCCCACCTTTAGGAACTCTCTGAGACTTAATTCCAGTTACAGATCTAAAGGAAATAATGGGGGGAGGGGGTTTCCTGAGAGCCCAATACCTTGTAAGGCATCTCCCCCAGGAAATGCTCCAGATGCAGGCCCACCAGGCATTTAACCCAGATCAGTTTGGTTAATCTGCTCAAGTGTGAGCTGTTTTGCTGCTTGTGGATTAATGTTCTTAGGTGGTAGAGGTGGAACTATTGACTAGGGTGGCTCAATAGACTCTGTAGCTGTGGTTTTCAATGTTCCTAATGCTGCAATCCTTTATGTGTGGTGACCCTGCAACCATAAAATTATTTTCATTGCTTCTTCATCACTGTAATTTTGCTACTTTTATGAATCAGACAAGCCCTATGAAAGGGTCATTGGAGCCCCTCCCCAAAGGGGTCGTGACCCACAGGTTGAGGACAGCTGCTCTAGAGAGTCAGTATCCTCCCCTTATGGATCATCAGCCCATGTGTTTCCATTCCATGTTTCAGGATCCCATTTATTTGTGATAAATGTCCTTACTTTAATATCAGAAACTGTCCAAGACCTATAATTCATCTACTCACATGATGAAACTCTGGATTTGGTTTTCAGTAATGCCAGCTCTTTTACTGGAGGAGAGGAGGCTCTCCTTTATAGCACATGCAGAAGCTTTTAGGGTTATTATTGCACCTGAGACATGCTTCTCAGCTTCTGAAATGATCCCTTTCCTTGATTACATTCCCTATTCTAAGAAGGACCAGCCAACCAGCTTTCCTATACTTCTCACCCTGACAAAACTGCTGTAAATGTTAGAATCACCCAACAATATCAGGGGGTTCATAGGTACAGTTGTACATCAATAATATATTGAGATTACACTAAAGTCATAGAAGATAAGAAAGGTATAAGAGAAGGTAAAATAAAGGAGTCACACACATTTCATGTTAGCATGCCCACCTCCTGACAGCCAGGATCTCAATAGCCAAGTCTGTGCAGAGAGCAAGGGGAGGAGGAGGAGAGTTATGTTTCTGACCAAAGCTTTGTTATCCTTAGGAGCATGCAACCCCCCTCACAGGTAACCGCATGCATCACAGGAAAGGGTTGGACAATAGGCGTCATATAAAGGGATGAGATAGAGGTATACAGGAAATATGAAGGGGAGGTATTAGGGGTACACATGTAACAAGATGGGTGGACCCTAGATTCAAGGTGTCAATCTAGCCTTGGTCATTCTTGAGTGGGTTCGACCTCTTCTGAGCTCTCCTGCAGGGAAATCCATCCACTATCCTTATCAGCAGGGAGTGGCCTTTACTAAGGTGGGACAGAATATACAGTCTGATTGCTCTAGATGGCTGACAACCCTTAGGGAGCTATCCCCTAAGTAGTTTGTGTTGGCCCCCAGTGTACAGTCATCTACCATGTGTAACGAGAAGCACATTAGGTCTGACATGTAGTTTGGGGGGCAACCTGGGGAAAGCCCTTTTGCATCCCACAGGGAAATATCAAACACAACATTACCCAGAGCCTCTCCTCTCGTCAGTACTTCATCTATTGGTGGTGATATTGTGGATCAAACATACCTTAAACTTCAAAGTGACATTTTCAATCTTTGATACTTTCATGAAGTCTTCTACAGCAGATTTGACCACCGCACTATATTGTTTGATTTCTTGAGTACTGTTTGCATGAATCTTGATTGTGCATCCTACTAAAATTAATTTCTTATCAACTTCATTATTTCTTCCACTTGTGAGGAGGTTGCTTATTGATCTACTTGTGAGATTATTTGTTTTCTATTTTACTGAGGTATAAACTATGCTAAAGGTTGTATGATAATCTGCCCTTGATTTTCATCAGTAAATGTTTCATTTCCTCTTCTTTCATCAAGCTATGTTGTGTCCCCTGTCTGTCATAGGTGGGTAATCTGTGGAGTTTCCCTCCAGTTGGAATTTCCTGCCAATCCCTGTGCCATATTCTCTTTCATATGCCTCATGTTCTCAGATTATTTGGTCAATATATAACTTAAAGTAAGGTGGAAAGATGCAACTGTAACACAGATCTTTCCTGATTCTAATTCACAGACTGACCCCTATTTTTAATTGGCCCAATAAAAAACCATTTGCCCTAAGCAACAACACCAGCAATGTATTGGGTAATTATAGCTCATAGATAGGTATAATGAATAACAGCAATGTTATAAGGCATGGAAATGAGGAATTAGGAAGATTTATAATCATGAATCTCTGTTCCTTATTAAAATGTTTCTGTATTATATATTCTTATTAATAATTTATAATAAAGGATATTTCATATTAATGAAATATTATACAAATATATTTATATAGCATTACCCATGAACCAGCATAATGTCATTTGAAAATGGACTTAGTCATAAATACACATTGCAAACTAAAGAAACAACTAAAACTATTTTTAAGTATAATTGATATGCTAAAAGAAGAGGAAATAGAATCACTTGTAGTGCTCAATTTAAACCAGAGAAGACACTAAGAAGGAAAATAAAAAATAAACTATTAAAAACAAATGCAGTGATAAAAATATTACAAATATTGTAGATGTCACAGGATGGGTTCTCTAGAGAAGTAAAATCAGCTAAACAAGCTGTGTAACTAGACAAATAGATGATAATAGATGGTTTATTTTTAAAAATACTTTTTCAGATGTAGCGTCTGACAATTCCCAAGTCCATAGGTCAAATACTAGTCCGCAGGAGTCTTCTGACTTACATAGCTTCAGAGGCTAAGGATCCATAGATTGATAGGCCAGAGAGCCTGCAGCTTGCTGACAGACTTCAGAGCCTGAAGACTCTCAAGTTCTCCAAGTGTTAAGGCAGGCTGTTGACTCGAGGCCCAAGAACTAGAGGTCAAATGATGAACCATTTGCAGAATTTTAAAAATCATTTTATTGGAGACTCAGACAATGCTTATCACAAACCATACATATACCCGTTGTGTCAAAAACACTTGTACATTTTCAAAACATTTTCTTTCTACTTGAGCCCTTGGTATCAGTTTCTCATATTTCCCCCTTCCTCCTCCACCTTCTCTCCCTCATGAACCCTTGATAATTCTTTTTTTTTTTCATGTCTTACACTGACTGCTGTCTCTCTTCACCCACTTTTCTGTTTGCCACCCCCTTGATAAGGGGTTATATTATATCAATGTGATCATTTACCCTTTCTCCCCCCTTCCCCTCCTGGTTTGGCTACTCTCCCTATTTGTCCTGAGGTGTTTATCTGTCCTGAATTTTCTGAGTTTCCCGCTCTTATCTGTACCCATGTACATGCTCTGGTCTAGCCAGATTTGTAAGATAGAATTGGGGTCATGATAATAGGGTGGGGAGGGGAAGGAGGCATTAAAGAACTAGAGGAAAATTCTATGTTCCACCAGTGCTATACTGCACTCTGATTAACTCTTCTCCTCCTAACCCTCCTGCAAGAAGATGTCCAGTTGCCTGTAGATGGACTTTGAGTCTCCTCTCTACACTCCCCTTCATCCATAATGATATGATTTTTTGCTGTGGGTCTTTGATGCCTGATACCTGATCCTGTCAACACCTCATCATCACATAGGCTGGCATGCATCTTCCTTGTGGGCTCTGCTGCTTCTCAGAAGGATGGCCACTTGTTTATCTTTAAGACTTTAAGACCCCTGATGCTTTATCTTTTGATAGCAGGCACTATCAGCTTTCTTCACCATATTTGCTTATGTACCTCTTTTGTCTTCAGCAACCAAAGATGAAGAAAAAATCCAGAGGAATTCAATAGAAAGTTCACTTATATTTAATAAAGATCACATGCCCAAGGAAACACCTTGTTAGGTGATAAGATGCACATAGATTTCGTCATGGCAATGATTACATTATATCAAACTCTGATCATGGAAGATGACAATATCATTACATTGCTAAACTATATCATAATGCCAAGTGTGGCAGTCATGTGCTTATGTTAATTTCATGATTGAGATGTAGGGGTGGAGTCCAGCATGTTAATCTGGAGATAGCCATTGAGTAGCCAATGAAGCCTCTGTGAGGACATGGCTTTCTTCTGAGACTTCTGGGAAATCTCACGATATTTCCCTCGTGGAGATGAAAAGCTATCTCTCCATCGTCTCAGAGATAATGAATCACGGACAAGACAAGATGGCAGCATCTGAGAAGCTGGAGGAGCCAGCAGAGAGACCGCACGACTTTGCCCTGACGGAGCCAGACCTCTGAAGCTGGGGGGACCATTTAGAGACCTCTGCCAGTGATAAGTTGCTTCTGCCACCATAGGATGTTGTTGATGGACCCTGAGCCCTGGAAGCGAGAAGCCATGTGGAGACCCCTGACAGCACCGGGAGTCTGCACCAACTAACCTGTGACTTCGTGAGTCGGAAGGACACTTTATAGACTAATTTTGGGCATACGGGTTAATATCGGACTTATGACTTTGAACTGGACTGGGCTGGGATGTTTTCTCAAAGTCCTGTTCCTCTTGTATATAAACCTTTTCCTTATATCCATATGAGTGTCTATGAAATTTGTTTCTCTAGTCTACCCGGACTAACACATCAAGTTACTGAAAATCACAGCTTGGCAAGTTGTCACTCACTTTTAACTGTCACAAGAGATATTTCTTTAAATGTGAATAATCAATATAAGTAATTAAAGTGGTTATTCACATTTAAAGTAATATAAACCATTGATTGTCTATCCGTCAGTTCACACTGAAGCTGAAGAAAATTTGAAAAAGTTCACGAGAGCCAAAATATGACCTTAAGCATATCCCTCTTGAATTTCAAGAACAGATGTGATACATTTAGCAGTGATGTCTTCTTCAGGAGTCTTCTGACTTACATAGTTTCAGAGGCTAAGGATCCATAGATTGGTAGGCCGGAGAGTTTGCAGCTTGCTGACAGGCTTCAAAAGACCTGATAAACTATGGCAGGACTTCTAGAACCCCATTTATGAAGAAAGAAAAGATATTCACAAGGCAGGAAAGAAAGAAAAGATCAAAGTGGATATGAGAAGGGTTTGGATACCTGTTCTTAATCGCTAAGTAGCAAAGTCAAATGGAAGAAATGAGGAGGTCAAAAAGCTGGACAGAAACATTCAAAGGGCAGCTGGAGAAGACAACAAAGTAAAATACTTCCATGAACTAGGGTGAGGAAATAAGAAGGAAATCACACTCAGTATATTCTAAATTGAAAGTACTAACAGGACAAAAAATTCAAGCATCAAGTTGCAATAATGAAAAGAAGATGTAAAGAATACACAAAGTATCAAAAAGAACTAGTCTACATTCAAACACTGCAGGAGGTAGAATCTGAGCAAAAATCAATAGTCCTGAAGAAAAAAAGTTCCAGCTGCACTGGAAACATTGGCAAATAATGAAATATCAACTGAAAAGTTTTACCAAGATGAGGAAGGACTGGAAGAACTTATGCAGCTATGCCAGGAATTTTGGAAGATAGTTACTTAGCCAACTGACTTGAAGAGGTTCTTATTTGGATTCAATCCAAAGAAAGATGACCAAACAGAATGTGAAAGCTAGAGAACAATATCACTGATAAAAACATGCAAGTAAAATTTTGCTGAAGATCTTTCAACCATGATGGCAACGCCAGAAATTTAGGCTAGATTCAGAGAACATGGAACAAAGAGTACATTGTTGATGTCAGATGGATCTTGGCTGAAAGCAGAAAATACCAGAAAAATGCTTGCTTATGTTTTATTGACTGTGAAAGGTATTTGACTGTGTGGAAAATAAAAAAACTATGAGTAGCCTTGGAAAAAATGAGAATTCCAGAACACCTAATTGTGCTCATGTTGTGTGAACAGAACAAGGAAGTAATGCAAAGTTTAAAATCAGGAAATCCACCAGGGTTGTATCCTATCAACAGACATTTTCAGTCCGTGTGCTGAGCAAATAATCTGAGAAACTACATTACATGAAGAAGAATTCTACATCAGCATTAAAGGAAGGTTTATTAACAGCCAGCGAATTGCAAATGACACTATCTTGCTTATTGAAAGTGAAAAATACTGGACGCACTTCCTGATCATGATCACAGATAGCAGCTTTCAGTATAAATTACAACTCAATATGAAGAAAACCCAAATCCTCACAACTGAACTAATAGACAACCAACTCAAACTTTCCACTACTGGAACAGCAAAGTTCAAAATGGTCTATATCAGTCCATGTCAGCACTTCAATGCCTAGAGTGAAGATCTTTATGTGATCCATTTCATTTTTTTATAACTTCCATTTTCCCCTAGATTCATACTTCTTGTATTCCAAGTCCTAATTACTGATAAATGTCTTCAGCTATTACAGCTCATTCTGAGTTATGCCTCTTCTTCAAATAAAGTTCCAAAGGCTTTATTTCATTCTTGGCATTATGGTCAACAGTACTTTGAGAAAACCTGCTGACCTCAGGAGGTTCTTTTGGTGCAATAGCTGAAACATTCTGCTGCTATTCCTGAGATTTGCAGTATCTGGAAATGTCTTATTCTCAAGGTTTTTTTGTGGCTAATTCACAAAAGTGGACAGTCTATTTCTGCTTCATAGTCTGTTCTTAGTCGGGAAGCTCAGCCAAAATCTCTTCATGTTGGGTGACTCCGCTGGGATTTGGAAACCCAGAAACCTTGTTTCAAGCCTCACAAGAATACACAAGCTACCACAGTAGACAAATTGACAGATGAGTGGTGGAACAACAACAGTAAATCACTTTAATAATGACTGACTTAGACACACAAATTAAACTAGTCAAAATATAGTAATTGAAACAGAGAACGTCAGAGTTAATTAAAGCAAACAAACTAACAAAAAATAAGGCTTACTTAAGTGATTTCTATAAGAAATCCTCTTTAAATGTACAGACAGCACTGGAGTACTAACCAAAAGTCAGTGATTCAAATCTACTTCCTTCTCAAAGGGAGAAAGTTGTGGTAATCTGCTTCTGTGTCAACTTACAGCAGTGATTTTCAACCATACTAGTGCCGCAATCCTTTAATACAGTTTCTCATGTTATGGTGACACCCATCCATGAAATTATTTTCGCTACTCTTCATAACTGTAATTTTGCTACTGTTGTGAATTGTAATGTAAATTTTAAAAATCTCATATTTACATAATAGTTGCTCTCTACACATAAGTGACTGGTCTGCAGAAGTACATTATGGCGCCAACGCTGCCACATACACCACTATTTGTATGGGGTGTGAGTGATGGAGTTGGCGCAATGATGTCCATCATGCCAGGTACTTATATGTGGGCATATCTGCATGTGGGATGACCCCCTTGGAGACTATAGAGGAGCGGTGTCTTAGTTCCTAAGACCATCAGAAATAGGTGTTTTCTGGTGGTATTAGGGGACCATTGGGAAAGGGTCGTTTGACCCCCAAAGGGGTCACGATCCACAGGTTAAGAACTGCCAACTTACAGTCGTGTAAATTGTATTGGACAGTTTTATTCTGTCCTTATAGAGACAAGATATACTATAAAGGAAGATATAAAATTCTGAACCTAATTACAAGAAAAATATAAACTAGAGTAGTTATATTATTTTTAGAGGAAGTCAGCTTCAGAACAAGAAAAATTATCAGGGATAATGAACAACATTGCACAATTTGAAATGGTTCTGTTTCCAAGGCATAAAAATCCATAATGTGCTTGTGTCTAACAAGAGAGGGTCAAAATATATTAGGCCCAATCTAATAGAACTGTGAGGAGAAATAAGCAATTCCACTCTTATGGTGGGAGACTTCAATATCCTTCTTTCAGTAATTGACAGATGCACAGGAAGAAAATCAGAAATAATATAGCTGAATTGAATAGCACCATCTATCAATGGGATCTAATTGACATTTACAAAATATTACATCTAACAAAAGCAGAATATATATTCTTCTCAGATTCATGGGGAACATTCACCAAAATAGGTCACAGTCTGGATAAGAAAGCATATTTCAATCAGCTGAAAAGAATAAAAATTGCACAATTTCCTCTCAAATAGCATTGAAATTACTTTGCAAACCAATAACACAAAGAGAGCTAGAAAATCCCCCAAATACTTGGAAATCAAATAATACATGAGTCAAAGAAACAGTGTTAAGAGATATCAAAATATATGTTGAAGAAATAGAAATTCAATACATCACAATTTGTGGGATACAGTGAAAGAGGTGCTCAGTGGGATATTTAGATTAACGGATCCATACTTCAGAAATCAAACCAAACTCACTGCCGTCGTGTCTGTGTGAACTCCCAGCAACCCTCTAGGACAGGGGAAAACTGTCCCTGTGAGTTCCACAACTGTAACTCGTTATGGGAGTCAAAAACTCCATTTTTCTACCACAGAGAGACTGTTGATTTCACATCGTTGGTCTGACAGCTCAGAGTCCAATTTGTCGCCACTACACCACCAGGGATCCCAGCATATTTCAGAACAGATCAAAAATCAATCATTTAAGCTTCTATCTTAGGAAGTTAAGAATAAACAAACAAATTAGATGCAAGGTAAGCAAAAGTAATTAAATACTGTAAATAGTAGAAGACTCAATAAAATTAAAAATAAGACATAGAGAATATCAATGATTCAAAATATAACTAACATTGATCAACCTCTAGGTAGGATTCCATGAACAAAATATAAGTGGCACAGATTACTAATACTAAAAACTAAAAGAGGGACCATCACTATTAATTCTGTGAATATTAAAGGGATAAAAGAAATATTATGAATAACTTTATGTCCACAAATTTGACAATGTAGATGAAAGAGCGCAAACAATTCCTAGGACAATTTACTTAAACTCACACATGGAGAAGTAGATAGGCTGAATACCCTCTGTCCAATAAAGCACATTCTATCAATAAGACAAATAGATGAAAATCACCAAGATTACAAAAATTACCGAATCAGATGATTGACTTTTTAAACTATAACAAAAATGTAATGAAAATATATTGCCAATTTTCTGCAATCTGTTCTAGTACATAGTAATCAGAGGCAAAGATTCCAGCACTATTATAATACCCAAAACAAAGTATCCCAAGAAAGGAATATTACAGATGACATATTACATGAATATATGTGCAAATGACCTCAACAAAATTTAGCAAGTTGAGTCCAAGAAAGCATAAAATTTATGCACAGTTAAGTAGGATTTAATCTGGGCATTCATTGTTAGATACTGAAAACCTAAAGAATAACAGTGGGACATTGCTAAACCTTGTTCCAACAGAGGAGGCAGTTCTGGGAACATAGCAAGGGCATAATACATGGTTTAAAATCAAGAAAATTGCATGTCATGATTGTACAATGTCACCACACTTACTCAATCTGTATGCTAATCAAATCATCAAAGAAGTTGAAAATGTCGCAGCAGGATTGGAGAACGACTTATTAACAACCTGTGATATGTGGATGACATAATCCTACTTGGTGAAAGTGAAGCACTTACTAATGAAGATTAGGATTGCAGTCTTCAGCATGGATCATATAATGTAAAGAAGACCAAAATCCCCATGATTGAACCAATAAGTAATATCATTATAAATGGAAAAAATACTAAATTTTTTAGGGATTTCATCTTGCTTAGTTTCTCAGTCAATGTTGAGAACATTGGAAGCAATAGTCTAATGATTCAGTCATTGCATTGAGCAAATAGTTTACAAAGGATATCTTCAGACTGTTGCAAAGCAGGAAGGTTACTTCGAGAGTTAAAGTAAACCCGATAAAAACCGTGGTATTTTCAATCACCTCTATGTATGTGAAAGTTGGATATTGAATAAAGAAGACCCAAGAAGTATCAATGGATATGAATTGTGGTGCTTGAGACGAATATTTGAAGTACCGTAGACTGCCAAAAGGACAAACAAATCTGTCTTGGAAGTACAAACAGAGTGCTCCCTAGAGGCAAGGATGGTGAGACTATCTTACATGCTTTTGCCATGTTGGGAGAGACCTGCTCCTGCAATAGGACGGAAGGGTTGGAAATGTAAAGTAAAACAGAGGAAGGCCCTTGTGGTAAATGGATTGGCAATATGCCTGCAACAATGAATTCAAGCACAGGAACAATTGTGAGGATGGTGCAGGTATGTGTATTTGGTCTTGAAGTGTCAGAACAGACTCTAAGGCACCTGACTCCATCAGGAATATCACAAGCAAGTAAAATCTGGCTGAGAATTCATTCAATGGTTGCAGTAGTACAGGGAGCTGTTAGAAGCTCTGCCCAAATTCAGAAGAGGAAGTGGAACAAGAAATCTCATTGTTGATGTCACGTGGCTCTGGTTGAAAGCAGAGAATCTAAAAAATTTATTTACTTGTGCTTTTCTGACTATGCAAAGACATTCAACTGTGGATCAAACCAACTACAGATATTTTCAAGAAGAGTGGGAATTATAGAATAATTCACTTTGCTTCCAGAGAATCTGTACATGGATTAAGAGGCAGTCATTCAAACAGGCCAGGGAATACTGAATGGCTTAAATTTTGAATAGACATGTATAAAGAGTGTAGCCTCTCGCTATACTTATTCAATCTCTATGTTGAGCAAATAATCAAAAGGCTGGATTACATAATATAGAGTATAGTATCATGTTTGGAGGAAAGTTTATTAACAACTTCTGATACCCAGAGGACGCAACTTTATTTGCAGAAAAGTAAGGAGAGCTTGAGGTATTTGCTAATGAATATAAAAAGCTGCAAACTTCAGTACAGATTACAACTCAATGTAAAGAAAACAGAAACATAATTACATCATAATAAATAGAGGAAATATTGAAGCTGTCAAGGAATGCATTTTTTCTAGCTAGGATCTGCAGTTAATGTTAATGGAAATAGCAGTAAAGAAATAAAGTGAAGTATTGTATTGGGTAAATCTGCTGCATAAAAGCTCTTTAAAGTGTTGACAAGCAAGAATGTACCTTTGAGGTCTCATAGTTGTCTGAGCTAAGCAATGATATTTTAAATTGTCCCTTATGCACGCAAAAGTTGTGTATTGAATAAGGAAAAACTGAAAAAGTATTGATATGTTTGAAATATAGTCAGGCAAAAAATAGTGAAAGTTCTAGGGACTACCAAAAGAACAAATAGACCTGTTTTGGAGAAACCATAGCCAGAATGCTTCTTAGAGATAAAGACTGCAAGACATCATCTCCCCTAGTTTGAACATATTATCAAGAGGAATTAGGCCTGACAAAATACATCATGCTTAAAACATATAGGAGCAGTGAATATGAGGAAAAATTTCAATAGGTTGGATTGACACAGTGGCTGCAACAATGGGTATGTCAGTCTGTGTAGACTAGAGAAATTCATAGAAACTCATTTGTGCAGGAAAGAGTTTTGCATACAAGAACAATGCACAGAGAATTTCCAAGTGGCATGAATTAATATGCATATAGTCAGAATGAAAGTTCTTTTTGTATGTCCATTCTTATTTTTAGCTCATGATTTATTGTTGCTGTTATTATTTTGCACTTAGTTTTGCTTTTGAAATGGAAATATTCATCCACCACAATTTTCACATTGCCAGTGGCATTACAGTAAAATATATATCACCATTTAGGAAGTGCTAACACAGTGATCATAGAGCTTCTGAGATTGTGTGTTAGTCTGGGTAGACTAGAGGAACAAAATTTCAGAGTCACGCATATAGGTATAAGGAAAAGGTTTATATACAAAAGGAATGGGACATGGAGAAAGCATCCCAGCCCAGTCCAGTCCAAAGTCATAAGTCTGGTATTAACCCATATCCCCGAAATCAGTCTATAAAGTCTTCTTCCGACTCACGAAGTCACAGATCATTGGGTGCAGAATCCCGGTGCTGCAGGGCACCTCGCCTCCAGGGCTCAGGGTCCATCAACAGCAGAAGCAACTCATCGCTGGCAGAGGTCTCCATCTGGCCACCCCAGCTTCAGAGGTCTGACTCCATGAGGGCAAAGCTGTGTGGTCTCTCTGCCGGCTCCTCCAGCTTCTCGAACACTCGAACCTTGTCCGTGATTCATCGTCTCTGAGACTAACTCCCAACAACTGGGGGAGATAGCTTCTCATCTTCACGAGGGAAATACCGCGAGATTTCCCAGGAGTCTCAGGAGAAAGCCATGCCCACACAGAGGCCTCATCGGCTACTCAATGGCTATCTCCAGATTAACAGGTCAGACTCCACCCCTACATTTCAATCATAAAAATTAACATAAGCACATGACTGCCACAGATTGTAAATCTTTTTTTTTAAAGATCATTTTATTGATGGCTCTTAGAGCTTTTATAACAACCCAAACATCAAGAGTATCAAGCATATTTGTACATATATTGCCATCATTCTTTTCTTTCTTGTTTTTAACAATTTCATTGGGGCCTCTTATAGCTCTTAAAGCATTCCATACATCATTTGTATGAAGTATATTTGTACACACATTGCCATATTCATTTTCAAATATTTTCTACTTGAACCTTGATATAAGCTCCTCTTTCTCCCTCCTTTTTTTATGAATTATTTTATTGGGGACTCATTCAACTCCCCTCACAATCCAGACATACATCAGTTGTACGCAGCCCACATTTTCACACTTGTTGCCATCATCACTCTCAAAATATTCTCCCTCCACTTAAACCCCCCAGTACCAGCTCCCCATATATCCCTTCCCCCCTCCCCCATGAATCCTTAATAATTTACAAATTGTTATTACTTTTTCATAGCGTACACTGTCCAATGTGTCCTTTCACTCACTTCCTTGTCCGCGAGAGAAATGCAAATCAAAACAATAATGAGATAACACCTAACACTTTCAAGGATAGCCCAGTTCAAAAAATCAGAAAGCAAAAAGTGTTGGAGAGGCTGTGAGGAGATTGCAACTCCTATCCACGGCTGGTGGACCTGTAGGTATTTAAAGTGACTATGGAAATTGATTTGATGATATCTAAAACAAATGGAAATTGAGCTACCATATGACCCTGGAATTCCCCTACTGGGCATATACTCAGAAGAGGCAAACAACAAACCATGACCAGACATCTGTGCTCTAATGTTCATCGCAGCATAGTTCACAATTGCCAAGAGTTGTAAACAGACAAAATTTCCATGAACTGACAAACAGATTAAAAAGCTGTGGTACACACATATAATGGAGTGCTATGCATTGCTGAAAAGCAGTGATAAACGCATGAAGCACATCACCGCATGGGAATAACTGGAGGAAATTATGCTAAGTGAAGTTAGCCAAGCGCAAAAGGACATGTACAACATGAGTCTGCTGAGGTAAGCTTAATTTTAAAAAAATGCAAAAGGGGTATCAGGAAAAAGCTACTGTATACAGATTATAAATCTGTAAGAGAACAGACAGTCTCAACTTGCTGCTACAGAGTAACTGGAGTGTTTGAACTGCCAAACTTGCATGTAGCAGACTATCCCATAAAGCCATTTGAGCTCATGTTTTATGAGATTATCTGTTTAATATTGCTTTTATTAAAAATATTGCTTTTATTGACATATATTATTCATGTCTTGTTGAAAGAAACATTATACTAAATATACTAAGCAAACATAACAGAAGCTTTTATTAGTATGAAATTCTAAGAATGTATTTCAATAACAAACAATTAGCTGTTGTTTGCTTTATGCTTGTTATACAAGAGGACTCAAAAGTTCATAAAAAAATCCATTGTCTTTTCATTCTATTTTTCCATAAACTTTTAAATATGGTAGTTTTGACATACCTTACATAATTCAATATGTCCATTACATACAATTCTGTTGAATTTTTAAAAGTTACTTCATATACAGCACTTCTTCCTGTTTACCTGCATAGTCTAATACATATTATATGGGCACAAGTTTTATTAACTAGAATATCTAAAAGGAATAGTACACTGATTAATATTCTGCAAATGTAGATATATAATTTTAAAGTGGCCCCTAAATTGCAGAAATAATGCAGGTATTAGATAACGGTGTTTGAAAGCCTCTCAAATAAATCCTCAGAAAATATTTACATCCATAATACACTATGGGTTAATATATATTCTCTCATAAGAAAATTTAAAAAGCAAATAGTAGTTCTCTTCTACATGTTTAATAGCATTTAATAAGTAGTGTAAGGTATGTATCAACAAATAATTAAGAAAAAACTAATACAATTCAATATTTTATTTACCTAATAATTGATATTAATTGATTGTTAGCACTGCTAGCAATGAACAATATTATTTCAACATTTATCAGTATTTTTAAAATTTTCCATAAGTTTTAATGTCATTTAATAATACATAGCAGTGGAATACCTTGATCTGTTCTGTCTTCTCATTCAAATTCATGACCCTGTTCCCATTTTTCAACTGCCCCTCTCCACTTCAGGGTACAGAGTACTCAGTTGGTGATGGGCATAATTTATTTAATTCAAAGAGCAGATATGGCTAGATGTTGTGCCTAGGATATATATGAGCAACTACATATTTACATATAAAAGAAAAAGGGATTTGAAGCAAATAAGATAAGTTTATGACCCATAATAGGTGTCCTCCTTTACACTAAGGCCATGTTATTGCCTTACTTCTCTGTAGTTTATTATTTTTCACCCAAGTTTATTGAGTTTGAAATTTTCAGGTATATAATAATTGTTACTTATAGCTAATATTGTTTATCAATCACTACCTGATGCTTTGCATGTATCTTGTCTTTTCATACTCAAAAGGCACTCAAATCTTAGAAACAGAAAGAAGGAAGGAAGGAAGGAAAAAACTTCGACCTGGTGCACCAAGACTTGAAAGCAACATACTGGCATGAAGCAGCAAATCAACAGAGAGGTCTGCGAGGCCAGCCCCAATTCCAGCTATGTGGACCCCCTCCCCAGAAGATTGCTTGATAGAGACAGTACTGAAGATACAACTCGAGGAGTGTGTCTCCTCTGATCACACAGGAGCAAACTAAGATGGAAGGAGAGAGTTAGAGAGTGGACCACAACCTGGCCCACCAAGCTCCAAAGTTATTCCTGTTTGGAGTAACCAATGCAAAGAGAAGACCATGGTACTGGCCAGAGACCACAGAACCATAGTGTTCCCTTACTGAACCATAATGCTACAGGGGACAACACTGGAAACACAGTGTGGGAATTGTGTCTGGTCTGACACGCCCCTCCCCCCCACACACACACAAACACACTGGGGCAAAACACAAAGGGAACACAACAGAGTATCAAAGGGAGAACAGCAAGGAAGTACTTGAGGTATCCCCCAAATAGGGACAGAGCTTGGAACCTCAACAGACTTGATTGGAAAACATTCATAAAGGTCTACTAAAAGACCTAGAACTATGTATAGGCTTTCCCCTCCCCCATTTATTTTATATAAGATAGGCAGGCTAAACAATTGCAAGGTGAAAACAATGCTTCCCAGAGGACA